>PVJH01008893.1:0-82362 GCA_004026705.1 Nesogale talazaci | reverse complement strand
CCAGCAGCAGCTCTCCAGGAGCAAGGCTGGGGTTCCTACTCCCACCAGGGCAGTGATGCCCCCCCCCCACAAAAAAGAAAAAAAAAAAAGGGGGGGGGGGAGAACCAACTTCCAAGTTGGAATGAGGGTGGGGACAATGACTATCACTATTTTTAAGAACCCTAAGTGGAGAGTATGTCTGGTAATGCACATCTAACAAGCCATCTGGTCTGAGGTTTTGCACACCCCCTGTGGGCTCAGGTCAAATGCCATCCAACATTGGGTCATTGAATTCTGGATCTTAAAGACACACACCACCTCCAAAGGCCATACCAGAGGGATCTGATGTGGAAACTCCACTGGGTGATCTGTTCTTCAACTCCCAAGTCACCTGTAACCTGAGGACTAAAGACTGAGCATTCATGGTGTTTGTTGAAACAGAAGACAGCTATACTAAGAGTACTGGATTGTCCGTAGGAAGATAAACATTGACTTAGTACATCAAAACTTTATGAAGTTGTGTATTATTCCGACAGACCTGTAATTGACATTTTCAGTGAATATTGCTGTAAATTTTGCCTGACAACCAACTCCTATTGTTTGTATAAATATCATCCAGCTATGTGAGGATTTAATCTGTACAGTGAATTATTCAGGTATTATGATATGTGGTTAGCCTACACTAGTCCAATAGCCCTTCTCAACTAGTCCAATAGCCCTTTAAAAATAAAATTAGTACCAGAAGCATATCAATGATACTTTTAATAGAGGGTCCGTCTGCTCCAGGGAGATGATGAATAAAATTCTTTACAATAAATTAACAAGGAAGTTAAATTGCATAGGTTTTTAAAAATTTACAAGGTTAAAAAAAAAAACAGATCCAGGAATGGATTAGCCACTCACATTAAACCCTTGCTTCAATTGAAGAACAATTTGTTCTTACATCAGGCCTGCTCAATACTTGCTCTAATGATGGAAACAGTGGATGTGGGCACTGTAGCACAGTGTGGTGAGTAAATTAGATGGTGTGTGTCTAGATGATAAAAGTGTCTGTGTCATATCTGAAAACGCACCTTATTTGGTTGTTGTGCAGTTATTTAGTGAGTTTATAATGTTATCATGACATGAAACCCAAGAGACTTTTTTTCAGCTAAACTCTTTTCCTCTGTTGAATTGTATGTGGTGTATTTGCATTTCTAATCACATTCTAATTGGACAGCCCATATTCCACCTCTTGGGCACATTTCTTAGGCTATTTTGTTTTGTCCAATCTATATCTTAAACCATAGCCAGATTTACTGTATTACTATTTTTTAATCAGTTTTTTGGAGGGGGGGGCACTCTTAAAACTATACATTCTGCACAGTGAGTCAAACATATTTGTATATATGTTGGCATCAAACATTTTCTGTTTGAGTCTTTTGTATAAGCGCCTCTTTTCCCCCTCTCCCTCACTCACTGTGTCTTTCACCCCCATATCTGTTATTAGTTCCCTTGGGGGGGGCTATATACCCAGCTTTGTGATGGGTTTCCTCCTTTCTCCCCTTATTGTTCCTGAGGGGCTTCTTTGTACTGAATTCCATGTGTTGGGAGCTCTAATCTCTTTCAATATATGTTCTCCGGTCTAGCCAGATTTGTAAGGTAGAACTGGGCCATGGTAAAGGGGTGGGGGTGAGTGGGGAAGGAACATTCAGGAACTAGATGAATGGTGTGTGTTTCATCTGTGCTATACTGCACTTTGGTTGAATTATCCCTTCTAATTTGTCTACAGATTGGCTTTCAATCTGCACTCCAACTCCCTCCCCCCCCCCCACCGCCGTTCACACCACATTTATTTTAATATCACATTGGTCTAAGTATAATGTGGGAAACCCTTACACTTTGAATTTACATTATAGCTGCTGTATTTACTGTTAATATGCTTAAACCAAAAAACAGTCGTGATGCCTTTGAGTGAATTCGGACTCTCGGGGATCCTGCAGAGCAGAGTAGAACTTCTGGAATGGGTTTCTCAGGCGGCACAACATTATGAAAACATAGGTCCTCATATTTCTCCCTCGGTGTGCTTGGTGAGCTTGAACGACTGACCTTGCAGTAAGTGCCTTACTATTACTGCTGAGTATTTGAGCAAGCATGGAACCTTTCCGAGTGCCGTTTTTATCCTTGTAGATCGAGATCAACTAGTTGTTTCATCGGGTTGTTTCGAAGATTATTTGTAAACATACGTAGTATTTAATGTGCGTCAAGTACCTCATTCAACACGTCCACATGTTCAAAAAAATGCTCAAGCTTCTACCGACGTGTTTTTCTTACTGTGTTTTCTGCTTTAATGACTGATACCTTAGTTTATTTAGTCTCCCAGGCCAAGAACCTGGAATCAGGATTCTCTGCTCTAGTTGTAATGTTTGCCTTCTAGACAACAAATATATAGTACCTCTTGTGTTTTAAAGAAGTCTTGGTGGATATTGGTTAATTGCCTACTAAACAAAATATTGGCAGTTTGGACCCACTGGACACTGTGGAAGAAAGATATGACAGTCTGTTTTGGTGAAGAGTTTCAGTCTCCTGAACATTGTAGGACACTTGTTCTTTGTCCCGCAGGCTTCCTATGAGTCAGAAATGACTTGCAAGACAGTGGAGTGTTTTCTATTTGTTTGTTGCTGCTTTTAGGTTCCGTCAAGTCCGCTGTGACCCATAGAGACCCTTGAATGAAGGAAACCAGGCCAGTGAATCTTTTCACCATCCTCTCAATCCCTGGAGCTCATTGGCTCCCTCCTGCAATGGAGGAATGTCAGTCCATCTTCTCTTGATTCTGTCCTTCACATCCCTGCATCATCCTCACTGTTGTACCTGTGCTGAGCCACTAATGCAGCCACTGTGTCAATCCGTTTCTTCGAGGGCCTTCCCCCTTTTTGCCTGTCACCCTTCCACTTGACCAAACATGATGTCTTCTCCAGTCTCCGGGGAGTGGTCTCTCCTGACACTATGTCCAAAGTATGTAAGACAGACAAAGTCTTGTCATCCTTGCCTCTAAGAAGCACTCTGGCCTTACATCTTCCAACACAGAGTGGTTTTTCCATTTAGCCCTCCAGGGTACTTAGAGTATTCTCTAGCACCACAATTCAAATGCATCTATTTTTTTATGGTCTTCTTTGTCCACCATCCAACTTTCACATGCATATGATGCAATGGAGAATACCAGGTCTGGTGTCAGAAACACCTTAATTCTCAGAGTACATATTTGCTTTCCAGTAGTCTAAAAGAGGTCTTGTGCAGCAGCTTTGCCTAGTTCATTGTGCCTTTTTTTGTGTGTATAAAATGGCATCTTAATTTTGCATACTTTAATGGAAGAAATAAACAAAAAGAAACCTTACGGATACACAATCATTGTGCCTTTTGATCTTGTCTGGTGCTTCCATGAGCAAGTCAAAATCCTTGACAACATCAAACTGTTCTCCGCTTGTCATCATGATGTGACTGATTGGTCCAGTTGTGAGGATTTTAGTCTTTACACTGAGTTGTGATCCATACATACTACAATCCTTGAACTTCATCAGCCAGTACATCAAGTCCTCCTCACTTTCATCAAGCACGGTGTGTCATCTGTTTATCTCAGGTTGTTAATAAACCTTTCTCCAATCTTGATGCCACATTCTTGGTCATATAACCCAGTTTCTCTGTTGAACTCAGCATACAGATTGAACATGTATGGTAAGAGAATACAATGCTGACACACACACCTTGTTTTTAAACCAGGCAATATGCCCCTATTCTGTTTGCACAACTGCCTCTTGACCCATGTACAAGTTTGAGCACAATGAAGTGTTCTGGAGGACCTGTTCTTTTAAAGGTTATCTAAAGTTCATTAAGGTCCACACAGTGTAATGCCTTTGCGCATTCAATGAAATACAAATAAACACCTTTCTGGTGTTCTCTGCTTTGAGTGAAGATCCATCTGATACCAGCAATGCTATCCCTTGTTCCATGCCCTCTTCTGAATCTGGCCTGAACTTCTGGCAGCTCCTTGTTAAATGTTAATGTTCTGCTGGAATCCTTGCATGATCTTCAGCAAAATTTTACTTGAGTCCGCTCTCAGCGATACAGTTCTATAGTTTGAGCATTCTTTTCAGTCATCTTTCTTGGAACGATAATCTTCCAGTTAGTTGGCCACATGGTGGACTTCCAAATTTCCTGGTACAGATGAATAAATGCTTCCAGTGCTTCCTTGGCTTGCTGAAGCCTTCATTTCCTGGAGCCTTGTTTTTGGCTAATGTGCACTCATTGCTGTTGGGATTTCTTTCTTTGGCACCATTGATTTTGTGTGTGTGTGTGTGTGTGTGTGTGTGTATTTGCTCCCTCCTGCAATGGTGGAATGTCAGCTAATTCTTTTTGGTACAGTGACTCCGTTCATTCCGTCTTCTCTTGATGCTCTCTGCATCAGTCAGTAGTTTGTCTGCAGAAGCTTTCCAGATTACAACTTGCGGCTTGAACTGTTCCTTGTGTTCCTTCAGTCTCCGATATGCTGTATGTTCCTCCTTTTTGGTTTCCTCATTCTAATTCTTTACACATTTCATTGGAAAGCCTTTGTTTTCTCATGCTGCCTTCTGAAATTATCCAGCCCTTTGACTGCATCCTTTCTTCCATTTGCTTTACGTACTTTACAATTGACAACAACTTTCAGAGTCTCTTCTGACATCTACTTTGATCTTTTCTTTCTTCGGTTCTTCTTTTTTTTCTTTTTTTGGGGGGGGCATTACTGCCCTTTGGTGGATGTGGGAGCTACCCAGCGCTGCTCCTGAGAGCCGCCGCTGGATTTGAACCGCCAAGCCCGCGGACCACAGTCCCGCACTCAACCACTTAGGCCACCGGGGCTCAGCCCTTCAGTTCTTCTTTCCTTCCTTTCTGTCTTTTTTTTTTTTTTGCATCGCTGCCCTCTGGTGGTCGTGGGAGCTACCCAGCCTTGCTCCTGGAGAGCTGCTCCTGAATTTGAACCGCCAAGCCCACGGGCTGCCGTTCCGCACTCAATCACTTACGCCACCAGGGCTCAGCCCCCTTTGCTGTCTTTTTAATGCCTTTTTGCTTTCTTCATGATTGAAGGCCTTGAGAACCTCCCACAACTCATCAAGACTTTTGTTATTGGAGTTTAGAGCATCAAATCTATTCTTGAGATGTTCACAAAATTCAGGTGGGAAAGACTCCAGAGCATATTTTGGCTCCTGTGGATTTGTTTTAATTTTCTTCAGCTGTATTCCGAACTTACATGAGCAATCGATGGTCTGTTCCACAGTTAGTCTCTTGTATTGTTCTAGCTGCTGATATTGACCTTCTCCATCGTGTCATCGATATATTCCATTTGATTCCGTGTATTTATTGCATATTGGAATTTTTGCAAAAGTAGCAACTTTCTCTTAGCAAATACCTTTTTTCAACAAAACAAAAGGCAACTCTACACTCGGACTTCCTCAGATGGAATACACTATGTGTTAGGCATTGTAAATTCTCAAGGATTGCAGTAGTGTTGCAATAGGCTGTATTTATCTTTCCAATAACTCATGAATACATCTCTCCTTTGTATTCTCACTGCAGCTGTTTGTGCCGTTTTCTGACACTGTTCTTTCAGATCAGTACAGTAGTCTTCATTTTCCCTGCCTCCACTCTGTGCCAGTCATTTATAGACTGCTGACAGTAATATTTCTAAAGTATAAATGTAATCAGAAGATTCCTGATTAAAGTATTTCAGCAAATCTCCACAGCTTTTATGTCCTTTGAAATTTTGAGCGTGCTATGCCCGTCCTCTGAGTGTTTGGCTCCTTTTTACCTCTCCAGCTCACTGCTCACTTCCCAAAAGGAATATTGTGCTCGCTGCATTGCATCACTCACACTGTCCTTCTGGTCTGATAGATCCTTCTCTTAATTAGTCCTCATTGGGGTTTGCTTATTTTAGGGATGATGGACATAAAGAAAGCACTTAGTACATCTCCTGGTTTCTAGTTAGCACTGGTTATGTTTTCATTGTTGAAATAAAGTTAGAAGAAAATGTAGACTACTAAGATTAGAGAGAGTTTAATAAATTACTGTCAAAACACTCAGCGGAGTGAGCATTTAATCTGTACAGTGAATTATTCAGGTATTACGATATGTAGTTAGCCTACACTAGTTCAATAGCCCTTCTCAACAGGGTTGTAAAAATAAAATTAGTACCAGGAGCATATGAATGATACTTTTAATAGAGGGTCTGTCTACTCCAGGGAGATGATGAATAAGATTCTTTACAATAAATTAACAAGGGAGTTAAATTGCATAGGTTTTTAAAAAATTTACAAGGTTAAAAAAAAAACAGATCCAGGAATGGATTGCAGCTTGCATTAAATCCTTGCTTCAATTTAAGAACAATTTGTTCTTACATCAGGCCCGCTCAGTAATTGCTCTAATGATGTTTTGTTTTGTCCAATCTATATCAATGTTTCATTGTTGAAATAAAGTTAGAAAAAAATGTAGACTACTAAGCTTATAGAGAGTATAATACATTACTGTCAAAACACTCAGTAGAGCTTTTTGAAAACTTAATATTTAAGTGTGTTAAGATCTTTTTTATTTTTAAAATTTTATTGAGGCTTACACAACTCTTATCTCAACCCATCCATCCATCCATCCATCCATCCATCCATTCTATCAAGCACATTTGTACATTTGCTGCCATCATCATCGTCAAAACATTTTCTTTCTACTTGAGCCCTTGGTATCAGCTCCATGTTAAGATCTTACCCTGAAAGCTGTTCTTTCTAATGATTTCAGCTTATCTTTTCTGTTTTGTGTTGTATGCTATTCCTTTGATGCCTACTCCTCTTTCCATTTAGCCCAACTCCACATGGCTTTTGCTTGTTATCGATATAATTTCCAGTAATAAGGAGAGAGGGATACTTGATGACTTTGTTGAGAAATTGGCTCTCATAATCGTAGAGAGAATAATTGCTTTGGGATTTGCTTTTCTCCCAATGGCTGTTCTTAAGGAATTGTTAATTTCCAACCTGACAGAGTGTTCAGTCTTTTCCCTATAGCCTGAGCATGGTGGGCAGTCATCCTGTCAGCATTTCTCATCACCCGGTAACAGGCATAAATCTTGAGAAAATGAAGAATAGCTCCTTCTCAAAAAACAAAACCCCAGACCGTCCTGTTCAGTGAGGAGGTGGTTCGATTTTCAACAAGCTCTGCAATGTGTGATTTGTTCGTAGTGTTAGGCGCAGTGAAATCTGCTCTGGTCACAAGGAGATACGCTGTTTTAAATAGAACAAAACCATTGCCTAGTCCTGTGCCAGCCTTCCAATCGTTTTTATGCCTGAACTGTTGTTGCAGCCACTGTGTGAATCTATTAAAAGCTTAGTAAATAATACATGTAATGTGAATTCATGGAAGTTATAGAAAGTCTTATTGCCATTAATCCACTTCTGACTCACAGTGACCCCGGGGAGCAGAGTAGACTGTTGGCTCCTGCAAAGCAGAAACACTAACATCTCAGTCTGTAATTAACTGCTTAACAACTGCACCACCAGGGCTCCTAGAAACACATAGTGGCTATTTCTTAGAAATATCTGGTCCAATGATTTTCAGTCTTTACTTTTTTTTTTCAATCATTTTATTGTAGTCTACTTTTAAAGGCAGATATATGCTAAAAAAAAATTCATTTATGTGAAATGACTCTGGCTCTCACAGCACTCAATTTTTCACCTGGGTTCAATACTGCATTGTAACGGCCACACAGAAATCCGATGACACTCCATGATTGTGAGGTTTTTATTAGGGAAGACAACAAATCATAGTTCAGGTGCGACATGTTTAGGAGACAATTGCTTAGTAGACAGATTTTTCTCTGCTGTGTCTGCAGACAGGATTTTCTCTGGCCTGGCCTCTGCTCCATTGAGGCAAAGTTACAAGCTCTTTTAGGACTACCTGTAAATGCCAACGTGCATGCAACTCTGCTATCAGTCTCAATTCTCTCTCCACTCGTCAGCAAACATAGCTCCCCCTAATTAAGTACCCAGAGGTACCCCACCCTCTAGCTTCCTGCCTCAAAGCACGCAGCTTTACTTGCCTCGTGGGTTGCAAAGTCTCTTCACTGCTCTTGTTTCATGCTCTGGCTCCTGATTCTGCTACTGATGCATCTCTGCTACTCTTCAGGTATCCAAGCTGGATTTCTTTTGGGAAGAACCTTCATCTCCATTTGGAACTTGGGCCATTTGCATCCATATGCAAATTCAAATTTCAGCATCATTTACCATCTGACATTGTTAATTGTCTGACTTCATTTAGTTTAGTTCTGGTCATCTCAGCCCTAGCTCTCCATGCTAGACTCGTTAGAGACCAGCTGCAAGTTTAGAAGTATACACACACACACACACACACACACACACACTCTCTCTCTCTCTCTCTCTCTCTCTCTCTCTCTCTCTCTCTCTCTCTCTCTTTCCTGTACTTCAGACTTGCTTGCCCCTTCTCACTCTCATTCATTAGCCCCTTTGGGCTAGGTCATGCCTAAAGGCTTATTAGTATTGTAAACTTCAACCAGCCCTTCCTTTTCCCTCGTCTCTCTCCTCTGTGGACTAGATCAGTTGGTACAAATGGAACATGTTTCAGCTCAGCTCATATCTTCACTGCTGAGTTTTCCCCCACCTGAGTTTAACAAATGGTCTCAGCTGAATACCATAACAAGCATACCAGCATGCCTGCCTACTGGTTCCCTTTAACTTTCATTCCTTGAAAGGTACTTTTTCTGAGAGACACCGACTTTTTCTTGCATCAGTGTACCAACAGCAAACTGCTTGCTCATAATTAAAAAGAAAACAACGTACCAGGCAGGGAACATTCTCAATGATCGTTGTGCATTCAGACGTCTAACCTTTAACTTTTTTTTTTTTTGGGGGGGGGAGGGCATCACTGCTCTCCGGTGGTGGGAGTAGGAGGCCCAGCCCCACTGCTGGAATTGAACCTCTGTCCCAGTGGGCCGCAGTCCCGCGCACAACCACTGCGCCACCGGGGCTCAGCCCTAACCTTTAACCTTTTTAATAATACTCAAAATTAATCTCTCTTTTCCACCCTGGACTGTGTCTTCTTTTATGTGCGTAGGGCCTTCGTCCTAGGGCCTCTGCAGAGTGGATTCAGTAGTTCTGCCCGCCCTCCCAGTGTCCGTCATGCTTGGCTGTTTCGCAGGCCTCTCCAGAAGCTTCATTTCTCCCCTTGGCTGCAGCATATAATTTCGTATATTCCATTCAGCTCTCACAGGTAACAGAACCCATGCAAGATAAGTTATACTTTGCAGGACCTCTTCTTTCTCTTACAAAGCCCAATGTTTCCATGAGTTTGGCACCACTTCAATTACTTCTGCAGTCTCAAGACCAAATTAAAAACAAAACGACTTGGCAGAGGCATCTGACCCTCTTTAACTATAGAAGCGGGAAGAAACAAGCAAAGCTCCCCATCTGCATTGGCTGCCCAAGACCTAATCCTGTGACACTAAGGTTAAGACACCTGCCTCCCCTCTATTTCCCCCTTTATTCTGATTGCATAGTATTCTTCCTTCTGTGGATGGATCTGATAATGCAGCGAAATGGTCATAGCAAACTCAGACAGTTCACACAATTGTGAGGGCTATCAGGGAAGTTAACAGGTTATAATTCAAGAGAGAAATACTTAGGGTACAGTTATTCAGCCAGGATAGTCTCCTCTGTGCCCACCGGCAGGCGGCTGTTGGCCCCTCCTTTCTTGTCCTGAGCAGTATACTACCTGAGCAATGTCTCAGAGCTCTAAGAAATCCTGAAATGGCATGTCATTCTACTATAAAACTCAGCCTAAAGGTACTTAGCTTCAGCTCCCCCAAGTAAGCACCCAGAGGCAGCACTGCTGCCAATTGAAGAAACTCCGGCAGGGTGACACCTGACCTCTTAACAGCTCCTAAGACTGATTGCTACAAGGCAGAGACCAGCTATGCCTCCATTTTCCATTCCCCTTCCCCTTAGTCTGACAGCAGATGCAGCTCCCTCAATTGAGGACCCCAAAGCACCTTATTCCACAAGCCAGCCTGCTGCCCAAAGAATTGCGCTTTACTTGCTGTTTGGGCTGGGATGACCACTGCTCTGTCGTATGCTGTGGCTCCTGGCTGTGCCGTTGCTGCCCCTCTACCACTCCTCTGGTGTTGAAGCTGTCCCCTGGATTAAGGAGGTTCCCTTTGCAGGGTTCTCAGGTCCCAAAGGACATGCTCCTCTCGTGGCCCATCGATCATGCTGGTAATAAGACCACCCCCACCCCCACTCCCACGCCAGCATCCGTGTTTATGCGATAGCTCATTTTATATCTGGCAGGATAGCAATCACAATTTACTCTGTCAAAAATCAAAACTGATTTGTATCAGAGTCTTCCCCACCTTCTGTATGCTCAGAAAAGGGTCATTTAATAAATATTAGTAAGCATTTGCTGATGTTATCCTTAAGCTTAATAGTTCTTTGAGTTACTGGACTCCAGCCAAGACTAAGAACCTTCCACTCCTGTATGCTGTCATCTCAGAAATATTAATGTGACTACATGAGCAACCGTCAATAAGAATCAAGGGCACGAAGTCCACTGAGCTTCCCTCATTGTCAGAACTCACTGCTGAGGGAAGTAAGCACATCCTAAATGACTCCACTCTGAGCAGACCGTAAGGAGCCTGTGCCTGGTGTCTCTTGAATTGTGCCCCTTCTCCTGTGCTGATACTGTATTTTTACACACATAATGTGCACATTAAATCCCACGCCCTCCCCCACCCCCCAACCAGGCAACCTCTCAACCTATTCCCTGCTCCCGCATTAATTTGCTTTGGATGCTGTGCATATTTTGTGACTGTGTGCACTATTTACGTTGTTTGTAAAATTGCTATATGTCGTCTTCTGTCCAGGTGGTCAGCACGAATACTGTTGGCCCAGTGAATCATTCTTATTAGTTCTGGAAATGGTGGAACACTTTTGAAATCCAAGTTCCAAGACTCATTCAAGGTCCAGCTTTGTAAGCAGTCTTTGCTACGGACAGCAACTAAGTCTCGTGTTATCTCTTCGCACAGCAGTTCTCAGCGTGAATGTAGTTGCTAAATTCTTTTATTTTTAGTAGCCCTGTCTTCACTTTCCTTGATAGCCCAGTCCTGGGAACCTGCTTGACCCTCAGAAAACAAAACTTCATTCTTGCTCAGAGGAAGATAGATCGTTATTATTAATAACTTTGGGTAGGAAAGACAAAGAGGGACCAACCTATATATTAAACAACTTTCATCTATTTCTCCTAGCTTTAAGTCTTACTTCCTCCTCACCCTGAATTTCAGATTTTAATTAAAAATTTTTTTTCTGTTACCCCTTTTTGAGTGGTATAAAACTTGGTGGTGTTAAAACAGTTGGATTCTTAAGTGTTTTCTCTTATTGAGTCTTCTAAGTTGTTATATATTTATATGTGTGTGTATATGTGTGTATATATGTGTATATATGTATCTTGGCGTATATAGCTCTCCAAGTAGTGTTGCTGTTATCTTTCCTCAGGCTTTCCTTGTCCTCATGTATTTGATCTACAGGACCAAGACGAGGCTGCTACTGCGAAGAGTTTCAGTCTAGGAATCCAAAGGGGCAGTTGTGACCTGTGAGCCAGGATCGACATGATAGCAGGGAGTTTGGCTGTGGCTTTTCATCCTAGAAAGTTACTTTGCTTTAAAACGGAAAGAAGAAAAAAGTCTCTATTGTAATGAAGGTAGAGACTAAATTCTATAAATAGGTAGTTTCTCATTGGTGTTCTTAATTTGCTAACTATTTATGGAAAGCTACTAAAGTTTGATTTTCATTCCTTCATTTTCTTCTACTCTTATCAAGAAATTGGTAGCCACTCAGTGGGACACAGGGTTGAAAGAGCCCTGTGGGTTTCTAGGCAGTAACGGGAACATCTGAGCAATGAGTGCTTTTGAATCGCTGACTTTATGCTTAGCATTCCAAAGTTGTGAGTTGGAATTGACTAAATGGCAATGAAGTTCTGGAGTTTCTCAATGATTTATCTGTAAACCAAGTAATTAGCTTCAGTGGACTAAAGCATTGCCCAGAGATCTGTGCCTAGCCTTTGTGCCTTTACTGCAAGTATACCAGCAATTATTACATAATGCAAAGAAAATTTCATTTTTTTAATCTTCCTATTTGCTCATGAGGGTATATATATATATATATATATATATATATATATATACACACATATATATATGTGTGTGTGTGTGTGTGTGTGTGTGTATACTGCAGAAAAATCAATGACTTATTTTATTTATTATATTTATTCATAGCTGCATTGAGAATTCTTTATATGTACAATGTATGCCCACGTACCTTGTATAACCGCATGAGTCCATGTTGCACAACACAATTGACTAGATACATTTTTGTCATGACCTGAGTTGACTCTGATGACTTACACTGGCTCCTTAGTCCAGACAGTGGCTGCTGACAGCCAGCCTCAAGCACACTTCCAAATGATCATCAGTCATGGGGGAACAGTACTTGGACTTAATGATCTGTATGTGGGAAAAGACTGACTCACGTAAATAAGTAGAGCTGAATAATGCAGTCAAGGAGGGAGCACATTTTCTCATGTTTGGTTTCTTTCCCTGTGAGAGTAAGTTCCAGAACTGTTCATGCATTCTGGACTTCAGTGGATTGTCAGTTTGTAGTGTCAAAATTTCATCTTCCACTCCAGAGAGGTCAGGTGAAACAGCAGTTTTTGATGCAAGTGAATCGACCTCTGCATCTTCCTGAAAAGGATAGCACATGAATGTAGGGACTGGCTGGAGCAAAGAAAAGTGTGGAAAGCATTTGACTTAGCCTGTCACTTTTGCTGCACTTAGTGCAGTTGTTTGCCCATGTCATGCGTTTGACACCGAAGATTCCAGTGACTTATTTTTTATGGTAATAAAAACCAACTGAAGTGTGGAAGTGAATACCATTGCTATAAGAAGAGTAATGTCCCTTCCTACATAGCTGCTCCTCACCCCACATCCCACCCTTCAAATCCAAACATTCCACAATCAGACTGCTGGCAACTATTCCAGTCGTAGAACACCCACCTCTCTTGCCCTTTGGACAGGAGGCCCATCCTCAATTCTCCAGTGGTTTACTTTGTGCATAGTTACTAGCTGCTTCTCAGTGGAATAATACTGAACAGGTTTCAGCAAAGTTCTGGAAAGATAGGCCTAGAGATCTACTCTGAATAGCAGCCAATGAAAACCCTCTGTGTTGTAGCGATCCCCTGTCCACAGTTATCCGGGGATGGGGCAGGACTAGGCTGCGTCTCATGAAGTATCTTGAGCCTGAAGAATAGTAGTTAGCAACAATAACAGTTGAATTTATTGGGTTTCATTCTACTGCAATTCAGTCATTTGAGTGTGATTGTAAACCTTTTAAAGATAAGCTTTATAACATTTTTGTCGTTTCTTTTTATGATCTATAGAGAAAGCAACCAGTGAGATGAACACTGCTGAGGACTGGGGCCTCATTTTGGACATCTGTGATAAAGTTGGTCAGTCTCGCACAGGGTAAGCATGCAGTTCAAAAGGATTGTTGTTTATTCTTCCTTTTTATATCCATAAAGAAAATCAAGATTTGGAAGATAAAGCACATAATGATTGAAATTCAGTTTAAAAAGAGATTACTTCCATAGAAAAAGTAGAAGAATCATGTTATATAAGTCATTCCTTAAAACCACTTAAGGTAATACAAGTGGTAAAAAATACTGATTCTTTGTTTAATTAGTCATTCTTTTTTTGTTTGTTTGTTTTTGTGGCATCACTGCCCTGGTGGAAGTAGGAAGCCTAGCCTTGCTCCTGGAGAGCTGCTGCTGGATTGGAACTGTCAACCCTGTGGGCCGCAGTCCCGCACACAACCACTAGGCCACCAGTGCTCAGCCTTAATTAGTCATTCTTGTCCATATTTAATTTCTAGAATCTACTCATTTTAGAGTCATTAATGATTTCTTTAAGAGGTGTCAAAAATTCATAGGAAAATTCCATTTTTATTTATTATTGTTATTAATAGAGAGTTAATGCATCTATCATTTCATGGTTCAATCATTCAAGCAGTATTGTACAGTTGCTACCACAGTTTCTCAACATTCTTGTTCTTCTGGACTCCCTGACATCTTCTTCCTTTTACACCCCTTCCCTTCTGTCACTTACCCCGTCTGCGCTCCCTAACCTTTACCACCACTGTGTCACCCTGTCCCCTGAAACCCTTATTCTCCTTGCTGTCCTTATAGGTTCATCAATCCTGAGTTTCAGATACCGAAAAAACAGAAGATCTTTTTAAGAGGGTGACCTCCAATGACATAGCCCCTCTGAGATATGCTCTAATATGAATGAACAGAAGCGAAACAAAAATACAGAAAATGTTGAAAATCAGATTAGCTCTAGCATGCATCAGAGGTGGAATCAGCTGACAAAGTTTTAACTGTTCAAGTCGATTTATGCCTTTGATCTCCTATACGCATTTCTCCAGTGCCCTGTCTTAGTAACCAACTCCTTTTCTCCCATTAATTGTGGATAGAGGGAGTTCACTGGAAGCATGTTTCCTATGTAGTTCCCAAATGATTCTTGGGCTCCCACTGTCATCCACAGCCTTTTGCAAACCAGATTCTCACCGTTTAGGTTTTGATCCAAATCTCTCCTTTGATTTTGGAATGTGTGACTTACAAATCCTTCAGTAACTGATGATAGTGTGCTTCTTCCATGTGGACTTAGTTGGCATCTCACTTAGATGGCTGCTTGTTTGGAGACAAGCCTTTAAGACCCTGAGCGCTATTTTATTTGCTGGGCAGGCACCATCTGCTTTCCTTCTCCACATTTTGTAGCACCCATGCCTGCTGTGTTTGCTGTGTTCCCTCTCTAAGGGTGGATATTCAGCAGTTCCGTGATGTAAGAACTAAGTTGGAGCTAGGTCTAAGTTTTTGCTTTTCTTTTCTTTCAATTTGTTATTGCTTGGGAGTTAATACATAAGTAAGTCATATCACTCCATAGTTCAATCACGCCAAGCAAAATTGTACAGTTGCTTTCACAGTGTCCAAACTTGATATTTGCTTCTTGCACTCCTTGATATCTTCTCCCTTTTACCCACCCCACACCCACACCCCTCTCCCTCTTCTCCACTAAACCTTTAGTCTACTTGCTGTCACTGTAGGTTCATCTATTCTGGGTTTCATGTACCCCAAACCAGAAAAACAGAACACAATTTCAAGAGGGTGATCTATCATCCACCAATGATAAATCATCTCTGAGCTACACCTTAAAATGAACAGACAAAAGCAAAATAAAGCAGAATGTCTGTCACAGTTTGCTGGAACAATACATGTGTTAATGCAGCATATAGGGCATTGATGAATCAATACTTGTTTGTTGGCCTACCAACAGTTCACCAGTCTTAGTACAGCCGACTTCTGCTTCCTTTCATACCATGTAAGGGTCTTCAGCTTGGGTCCTCAGGTTACAAGTGTGTCTGAGGTAGACCAGATCATCCTGTGGAGTTCCCACATGAAATCTCACAATGCAGCCTTGGAAGTGTGCTGTGTGCCTTCAAGATCAGAATTCAGTGTCCCAGCATTCCATAGCATCTGTCCTGGGTCCCCAGGATGCACCCAGAAGCCTGGGTCAAGTGTGGCACTTTGGGTGCCTACCACCAAAGACACTAACCCCCCTGAGTCCCCAAGCATCGTCAGTCCATCTTCCCTCCAACTGGAGGCCATTCTTTTCTCTTTGCCTACTTACTGACATGCACTTGTGTTTCCCCAGATGTGTTTGCTTCCCTTTCCACTCTGCTATGTGTTTTTCCCATCAGTATCCCTCATCTCTCTGGTTGTGTTTCATAGATTTACATGGGAGCCACACTGTAGACAACATCCCATTCCTCTCGCTTGTCCATTTGATCCCAGCTGACAGGAGGCAATCTCTGGCCAACTGACATATATAATACTTAACTAAGTAGTTCATTGACACCAGTCAGGCTCTCCCTGACTTTCTGCCCCCATAGCTAAGCATCCTGGATGCCCTATAAACTTGAGCTTGTGTTCATTCTGCTGCTAGTTCCTACAGCAGCATAAAAGATTTTCCCTTTTGTGATTAACCCACTTCACTTAGCATGTTTTCCAACTCTTTTCACATCTTGAGCTGTTTCATCACTTTTTCAGGGATGTGTAGTATACCAGTATATGTGAATACCAGAGTTTCCCCCCCCCCCAATGAGAAGCGTTTATTCAAAGCCAGCCACCTGGTGTCAGCTATCATCAAAAGTCTCTTGACAGCTTAGCACATAACTTACAAAGCATAAAATCTTAAGAAAGGGGAGATGACTTTATACCATCAATCATTAATACACACGTATTCAAGGTATAGGGTTGGTGAATTTCCAAAGTTTGCAGTTGTTAGGATGTGGTATTTTTTGCCACTGTTGATTTCAAAACCAGTCACTACTACTGGTGGCGTCCAAATAAGCATTTTTATCCAATCTTCTAATGGGAATTTAGGCTGTTTCCTGTTTCTTTCTATTGTGTTGCAGTGAACATGGGGGATCTGATGTCTGTCTGTCTGTGGTCTGTTTCTTATTTGGGGTATAATGCCCAGTAATACAGTAGTTCACTTGTTTACTACTTCCACAGTGGCTGCACATATTTGCAAGGCTTCCAGCAGTAGATATGAGTTCCAATATCACCTCACCACCTCCAGCATTTGTTCTCAGTTTTTAAAAGTTGGGTTTTAGTTTTGGGTGTTAGATGGTATTTCACCTAACTTTGACTTGCCTTCTCAGATGGGAGCATTTTTCTGCATGTGTTTATTAGCCATTCAAGTTTCATCCTTTGCTAATCATCTGTTCAGGTCCTTTGCCCACCTGCTCAGCGGGTCATTAGCTTTCTTTCCCCCTTGTTGTAGGCTTGTAAAGTAATATAGATTTCAGTGATTAGTTCATTGTCTGTTATGTTAGTACTAAATGTCTTTTCCCAGACTGTGCTCTCTTTTTACTCTTTTAATGAAGTCTTTCAATATACATAAGTATTTTGTTTTTAATAGGTCACTCTCATCTATTTTGTCTTATACAGAGTGTGTTCCCATTGTTATTTCTGATAGCCAGTGTAGTCCCTGCACTAAGGCACGATTGGTCTCAATTTCCTCATAGATGACCCTACGTTTAGGTCTTTGATCCACCTTACGTTTGTTTTGGTGCATGAGGTGAGGTATGGCTTTGTTTCAGTCTTCAGCGGGTGGGGATCCAGTTTTCCCAGCACCATTGAAGAGGGCATCTGCTTGCCATTTAATGCCTTTTAGGCCTTTTTCAAAAATCAGTTGTCTCTATGCAGATGTTTTTATTTCTGAGTTTTCAGTCCTGATCCATTGGTTCGAGTTTTATTCATTATACAACTACCAGGCTGTTTTGACAACTGTGACCGGGGAGTAGGTTTGGGGTCAGGTAGTGTTAGACCACCTACTTTGTTTTTAAGGGGTTCTTTGCCTATCCTGGGCTTTTTCCCTCTCCATGAGTTTGGTCGTCTTTTTGCCCCATTTTTAAAGAAGAATGATGCTGGAATTTGAATCAGGATTGCATTGAATTTATAGATTAATTTTAGTAGAATTGCTACTTTCACAATCTTGAGCCTTCAAATCTACAAACACAGGATATTCTCGCATTTGTGTAGATCCCTTTTGGTTTTTTTGTAGTAATGTTCTGTAGTTTTCTTTGTACAAGTCTTTTGTATTTTTGGTGAGGTGTATGTCTAGGTAGTTCAGTTTTTGCGTGGCTATTGTGAATGCTCTTGTTTTCTTGATATATTTTTCTGTATTCCAATCACTGATATATAGGAGTCCAGTTGATTTCTGCTTGTTCATCTTGTGTCCTGCTACTCTACTAAAGTCTATTGTGTCCAGCACTCCTATTGTGGACACTTTAAGATTCTCCATATATAAAATCATATCGTCTGCAAATGGAGAAAGTGTCACTTCTTCTTTACCCAGTTGTACTCCCTTGATTTCTTGTTTGGTTTTATGTTTCATAGGATGAGTTTGTGAACCTGCTGTCCCTTTTTGGGTTCTGGAAGAGAACCTTGTTGGATTGGTGTCAGGTTTTCTCTGAGCACCTGGTCGCATTCTCCTGTGAAGCCCTCTGTACTCAGGCTTTTCATAGTTGGTAGTTTCTTGATAACCTTATCTATTTATTCTTGTGCTATATGTCTATTCAAGTTTCATGTCTGTATGCATTGATTAGGGGAGAGTGATTTTCTAGGTCCTCCAAATTATTGAATTTTCTGGAATTCAGTCTTACATAGCACTGCATTTTTAATCATTTTATTTCATTAGACTCTGTCATGTCTTCCCGTTTCACCTGTAATTCTGTGCATCTGCGCCTTCTTTTCCCCTGTTGAGTTTGCTAGCAGTTTGTTGATTTTGTTGATCCTTCCAAAGAACCAACTCTTTGCTTTGTTGATTTTTGCCCCCGTTTTTCAGTTCATCTATTTCTGCTCTAATTTTTATGATTTCTTTTCTTTGGCTGTTACTAGGATTATGCTATTGACACTGTTCTAAGTGTTGGACATATTTTGTCATCGATTATTGTTATCACCTTGCTTTTTTTATTGCCACTAGCTTGTTAAATGTTTTGCCATCTTTTGACTCACAGTCTTTTTGTCTGTGAATTAGAGATGTGTCTTGAAAGCAGCAAATTGATGCATCTTGTTGTCTAAATCAGTCTGCTACTCTTTGTGTTTTGATTTGTGCATTTAGACGACATTTGGTGTAATTAAATCTAAGTGTAGATAAGTTGCGGTCATCTCATACTGTTTGTGTTAGATATTTTCCTTCCTTCTTTCATAGGGCGTGTGTGTGGGGGTGAGTTTATTCTTGTCTACTTAATTACTCCACTAGATCTGTAATGTTTGCGTACTGTTGTCAGTGGGATGGTTTCTGGGTGGTGTTACACTCTGGGGGTTTCACGTTTTAATGTTGTCTTCGTTGTTTTTTTGTAATTTAATTTTTGTAAACCTGTTCCAATTTCTTCATTGCTGTATGGTTTCTGCAGACGTCTGAGCCTTTTCTGTTTATCTTTATATTTGACTGCTTTCTTTTTAACTGATGTAATGATTCTATACTTTTCCTTGAAGTTGAATAATTTGAGTACTATGTGTTTTGATGTGTTTGGGTTTTTTTGGGGGAGGGGGGAGGTAATCATTTTGGTATTCCCCCCGCTCCTGAATGGTTATCATCTCATCCTTTGTGATACTGAGGACATTTTCTTCTAGTCATTCCCTTACTGTTTTAACTGTAGACTTATTTTTTTTCTTCCTGCTTAAATACTCCCAAAATTCAAATAGTATTTTGCTTCATGGTATCTCACATCATGCTTTTCTGTTTGATTGTTCCTCTTGTTAGCATAATTCTGCTTGGTTGTCTCTGAGTTTGCTGAATTGATGCTCCATTTCTTTCATTCCTTTGGTTTGTTCTTGTACTTCACACTTGGTTTTTGATTTCTGCTATGTTATTCCCTAACTCCTGGTGTGAGGTGTCTGGTATCTCCATTTTTTCATCTGTTTTCTGGATTGATTCCCTAATCGCTTATAATGCCCAAAGTCTCATTCGCTTATGTTCTCTACCTGGCAATTCAAGGACTGCATCTTTGGTGTATTCCTTTGGATCTTTGTGGTAGCTGTTGGGGGGCTGTTGTTTTCGCTGCGTTGTCGTTGGATTGTAGGTGATGTGTAGACTCCTGGGTTCTGTGCGGGGGAGGGGTTGACTCTTTGGGTTAGAGGAGGACATCATTGAGGTTAGTACTGGAAATCATAATGTGCCTAGAGGAGGAGGGAGTGTTAGTTGGGTGGGTAGGAAGAATAGGATGTAGGTGTTGGGGAGAAAGGTTTAAGTGCTGGTCTTAATCATCGGAAGCCTTCCTGTAAGTGCAGTAATTTTTGATGGGTTGGAGTAGGATTATAAGAGATGTGTCGTTACTCTGTATGGTACAGGGAGTGTGTGTTACTGAGCTGAAGGAAGCAAGGTCTTGAGGTAAGGATGGTCGGAATATCTGAGGGCTTATATTATATCTACCAGAGGCACTACCGACCCTGTATATTATGTAGTTAGTGTACAGAGCTTCTGTTAGTGTGCTTATAGCAGATGACCCTTTTCTTGTGGATTTCTGCATCACTCAAAACTATTCTTGTGTGTAGTCCCAGGGTTGAAATAGGCTATTATAGTGGGGTCCAAGGTGAAGGGGGAGGTGGAGGGACTTTTAGTCAAGGACATTCCTAAGGATAGTGAGTCTCAGTGGCTACCAGGGGCCTAGACCCTTGCCTCAGGAGGGGAAGCTGCCGAGAACTCAGAAATGCTGGGTTCCATTTCTGTTGGTGGGAAAAAAGAATTTTGTGGGGTTTTTTCTCAAAGAGAAGAGGAACACATCTAATAAACTCATGAAGCCCACTGGGGGGTTAAGCTGTGTTCCTGTCTTATTGCTGGAGCTATCTGTCTAGAATGCTGAACCCCTTGCAAGGAGAGGAGGGTGCAGGACTTCATTAAAGGTTTTGAATTATGGAGGCGCTATTTAGCGGGCCACTGTGGGCTCCACCATCCAGACCTTCCAGAGGTCTATGCTTGTGTGGGACCTTAGCTTGGACTTGGTGTCGGGGAAGACTGTCTTGCTTCAAAAAGTTCATGAAAGAATTCTGTGCTCTTATAATTCCATTTTTCTTTAGGTTATTTGAAGCCCCCTCAATATGGTGTCAACCTAAATTAATCTCACCATCTGAACTCATGTCTTGTTTTAAATGTATGAGATCTACCATATTTCCTGTAATTGTTAGTTATAAGATTATTTTGTCATTTGCACTTCAAACTCCTATTTTGTTACTAAATTCTGTCATTTTGTCTTTTTTTGGGGGGGGGACATCACTGCCCTCTCATTTTGCCTTTTTTTTGGGGGGGGGGGCTTCACTTCCCTCTGTTATTTTGTCTTTATGATAGCTTTGATAAAGTTGATGTTCTTAATAAAATGCACCTTATACTAGCCTGCTTCAAAAAGTGTGTGAAAAAATGGAATTGAGGGCTGAGTCCAGGTGGCGTAGTGGTTATACGCGGGAATGCGGCCCACTGGGATGGAGGTTCAATTCCAGCAGTGGGGCTGGGCCTCCTACTCCCACCACCAGAGAGCAGTGATGCCCCCCCCAAAAAAAAATGGAATTGAACATGTGATTCTTCCGTGATGTTTGTGAGGACTTGAAGCAGTGAGTTTAAATACTTGTCATCTACCAAATAAGAAAGGGCACTTTGCCTTTCTCCATTCTAGCTCTTCCTGGTCTCTAGTGTGTCCCTCTCACCTCTAATGATTCTCCTAAATATGCCCTCAGTTACTATATTGTAGGATATAAGGGATATGATATTATCTCTGACTCTGAATATTACACTTGATTTTAGCCAAAAGGCCGAGAAGCAATTCTGACTCTGAATATTGACCTACACTCTTGCCTCTGTATTTTGAAGATAAAAAACTTTTATCAGCTGAACCCTGATGGCGCAGTGGTTGTGTGCGGGACTGCAGCCCTCAGGGTTGACGATTCAAATCCAGCAGCAACTCTCCAGGAGCAAGTGATGCGAAACAAAACAAAACAAACATACACACACAACTTTATCTAGTAGCTCAGTTGCAAAATTCCTCTCTTCTCAGCTGGCTTTTGCTTTATCTTTAAAAGTTTTAGTTTTATAGGCACTTTTTATAATAATTTAATCAGTTGCTTGAATTACTATTCTATTTTTTCCTACTTAGAAAGCATTTATTTATAACCTATCTGAAATTCTGTGTACTATGTTATTAGGATGTAGAGATCAATTTGTTTTTCCCTGTATTAATATTACTGTACCAGAAACATTTATTAGTTACACGTTTGTCTGCTTCCTCTACAAAAAATTTTGTAACTGTTATTGAATAGATGAATATATATGACTGCTACATAATAAAGCATTTTCTTCACCGAGAAATCATTTTCTCATATTATAAAATAAAGCAAAACATTTTCATAGGCTCCTAAAATTACTGCGACCCATAAACACTGTGCCTACTATGTCTTATCGATGAGTATTTTAGAATTAATTTGTATTCTTAAACCATGTTAGTAAAAGAAATAATTAAGGAACTTTCATAGAAGTGATGAAATGTGTGATAAGAATACTAAAGTACACATCATATATGTCACTTAAAGAAAACTTTTAGTCATTTTATAATTAGTTTATGTGGAAAACTTGGGGAGATTTAATTGTTTGTTAATCATATTATGAGGGAGGACGCTTACAAATCTTAAAACAATCATCATTCAATTATATTACAGTAAGTAGTACACTTGTACTTGTGTTGCCACCAGCATTTCCAAAACATTTCCTTTGTACTTCAGACCTTGGTATCCGCTCCTCCTTTTTCTCCTCCTCCCCCACTCTCCCATCCTCATGAATCCTTGATCAACCATGTACTATTACTGTTGTTTCATGTCTTACACTGTCCGTTGCCTCCCTTCACCTACATTTCTGTTATTTGTCCCTAGGGGAGTGGGCCGTATATCCAACATTGTGATGGGTTCCCCCTTTTGCTCCCTTGCCTCTTCTGTTGCACCTGCCAGGGAGATCTCATTTATGTCATCTGGGTACCTAGTTCTTTATTTTTGGTGGTGGCAGGGTTGGGTGGGTGGGTGGGGTGGGAGGGGGGAGGCTTGTACAGCTCTTATCACAGCCCATACATACATTGTGTCAAGCACATTTGTACATACATTGCCATCATCATTTTCAAAACATTTTCTTTCTACTTGAGTCTTGGTATCAGCTCATTCCCCCCTTCCCACCCCTTCCTTCACTCATGAACCCTTGATAATTTATATACTTTTTTCATGTCTTACACCTACTGGTGTCTCCCTTCACCCACTTTTTCGTTGTCGTCCCCCTGGGAGGGGGTTATGTGTAGATCCCCTCTCTCCCCTACCTTCCACCCCCACCCCCACCCCCCAGTATCACTACTCATTATTGGCCCAGAGGGGTTTATCTGTCCTGGATTCCCTGTGTTGTGAAGTCTTATCAGTACCAGTGTATGGGTACCTAGTTCTATTGTGGGATTCCGATGGTAGGGTAAGAATGTGGGGGGCAGTGTTGTAGGTGGTCAGGAAAGTATTCCTGACACTTGGTGAACATTGGAAAACACCAAGTGAGAGAAGAAAGGAGACAAGCTTTCCTGAGCAAAGTCCAGATGGGTAGCAAGTAGTGGACTGATTTATGACATGATTTCTATACTAACCAACAGTCTAGGTTACCCCCAAATACTTTGCTGAATGCTGTCAATTGAAATTTTTGAAGTGCAGAGATCTGTTCAGAAAGATGTGTGCATTTAAATAAAAATGATTTGTAACCAGAATACAAGGGGACTTCAAAAAGTTAGTGGGAAAATGAGATTACAAGGTACCATATAGAGGTCTGAGCCCTGGTGGTGTAGTGGTTGTGTGCGGGACTGTGGCCCACTGGGCTGGCAGTTCAAATCCAGCTGCAGCTCTCCAGGAGCAAGACTGGCCTCCAACTCCCACCAGAGGGCAGTGATGCCCCAAACAAACAAACAAACAAACAAAAAAAGGTACCATATAGGGCTGAACCCCGGTGGTATAGTGATTGAGTGTGGGATGCGGCCCACTGCCTTAGCGGTTCAAATCTGGCAGCACCTCTCCAGAAGCAATACTGGACCTCCCACTCCCACCAGCAGGCAGTGATGCCCCCCCCAAATAAATAATAAAAGGTACCATATATACTCATGTACAAGCCGAATTTTTTTTCAGCATATATAAAATGCAGTCTTTGTGGTAAAATTAGGTGTCTCAGCTGATATTGGGTTCGGCTTATACTTGAGTGTATATGGTAAGTGATTTTTTCCATGAAAAATTTTAAGTCCTCCCTGGTATTGCTAAATTATTTAGTGTAAAATAAAAGTTACAACTTCTTAATTAACACTCTCCCCCCTTAGAAAATCATTTTTCAAAGACCTGAATAAGAAAAAAGATTTATCTGTCTTAAAGTATAACCGCTTAAAATAGAATCTCAAATTTTAGAAGGAAAAAAGACAATATTTTGACCTGAAACTCTCATTAGTCAGAATCATGACCCAGAAATAGGGAACCATCATGTTTTGAAAACCACTCCTTAATTCGTTCTCCTAAAAAGCAAAACAAAACCCCAGGCTGAGTGGGGGTGGGCGGGGGCAGGGAACAAACTCTTCTTTAGACTTATTTAAATCACAAATATATGGTATTTGAATTTATTTGTGTATCTCTGTACATAAAAAAAAATCTTACTGCTATCTAACTGGTTTTGACTCACAGCAACCTTGTGCTTATCTAGATAAGTATTTTATTATTTTTTGTGTGTCTGGGCATCACTGCCTCTGGTGGTCATGGGCACTACCCAGTGCTGCTCCTGAGAGCAGCTGCTGGATTTGAACTGCCAAGCCCGCGGGCTGCAGTCCCACACTTAACCACTTATGCCACTGGGGCTCAGCCCTAGATAAGTATTTTTATATATAAAAATTGGTAACATTGATATGGCTCAAAAATTAATTTCAAAAGGTCAACAGTATATATTCTATTTCTGCTTCTCATCTATATTCTTTAGGCAACTACTTTTATTCGTTTTGTTTGTGTGTTTCTATTGGTTGCTCACCATAGCTATACTTCCCTGCTGTAATAATTATTTAATTAAAAATTTTTGTATGTAGCTCAGTAAGCCTAGTAGATCTAATCCCCGTTTCCCCTGGATAATTTCTCGTTTATTTTTTAAGCCCGAAGTGTTTAACTCTGTTGTACTTAATTTAAAAAATATGTCTAGAAAAAGAATTCTGACTTCTCCAGCAATGTCCACATGATTTTTTTGTGGTTAGCTCCAATGTCTGAGTAAATACTAAAAAATGGGCAGCCAGTTCAGTCATATGACGGGTGGACAATCTCTTGTCTGTTTAGAAATCAAGAGAGCTTTCACAATGGTAGGGGCAGTTTTCTTTACTATTTCTTCAAACAGTGAAGAGCTTTTCTCTCATAGTTCTGATTGATTTGCTTATCTATAAAAGTAGCTTGCAGAAGATTGAATTATCTACAATAAGAGGTTAAAATTCGATGACTCTTTTCTAAATTCATCAGCAGTATATTTTGAGAATTGCTGCTAATTGCCATCAAGTTGCTCCACCTTATGGCAGCCTTTGTGGAATAGAAATCAGTGTTGCTCAGTCTTTAGAAAAATAGCCAATATTTGATTGGTTCTTATGTGCTAGGTCTGGTGTAAGTGTTTTCTAATCTTAATGAATCACCACAGCAGCTCCTGGACTGTCGATCTTCCAGGTTGCAAATGAAAAATGTGATTGGTGTTTCGGAAAGGAGAAAGGTGGCACAAACAATTTATTTGTGACTGACTTAGAGATTGACAGTTTGAACCTGCCCCATGACCCTGGGGAATAAGGCTTGGTAATCTGGTTCCGTAAAGATCACAGGCAAGAAAAGTCCAAGAGACAGTTTTGCTCTGTACAATTTTTGTGTAAAAAGTGTGCAGTTTTTACTTTTTAAGTTATGAGTATGTAATAGAACTGAGTATTTTTCTTAGTGTGCATATTTTACACAACATCATCCAGTGCAAGCCAGCTTTTTCAACTGTACTCATAATATCAATTTTGCATTAATAATTGAAGATGAGGTAGCCACATTGAACATATTTGAAAAATGGCTTATTATGTTCTCCAACAGAGAACGCTTTAATCAAGGAGGATAGATTCACAGCAGTGTTTACTATGCACCCTAACTTTGAAAACTAACTCCAGGAAAGGCTGCAATTAATTTCATGACTTTTTGCTGTGGTTATATTCCAAATACTAAGTTTTTAAAAAATGATTTTTTAGGGACTTGAAAAATCCTTAACCCTATTATTGGCCCTTTAAATTTTTTTCTATCTTGAAATAAACCAGAAACATGTCTTACACAAAGTTTGAAAATATCGCAATGAAGCCTGAAAAAGTTTTTTGAAAGAGGATTTGACTACGTTCAATTTTAGGGGAATCTGCTTCCACCCCCCCTCCCTTTTTTTTAACCAATTATTGTTGTGTTAAGTTCTGTCAAGTTGATTTTCCACTCGGAAGAGAACTGCCCCGTAAGTTTTCTTGCTCTAAGTTTTTTATGGGAGCAGATTACCTGAATAGCTGCTTGGTGGGCTTGAACAACTAACCTTTTTGTTGGCAGCTGAGCACTGAACCTTGTACTATCTGATCAAGATTGGAGCAAAGAAAAATCTTTTGGAGCAGATAACCATTCTGTAACACCTGCAGGCGCCATGAATTGGAGCAGATTCTGTGTTAACTAGCACCAAGAGTGTCAATAGTATTAGGTGATGAAAACATTGGTAGGGTCCTCTAGAGAAATGAAATCAGGCACTTAGGATTATTTAGATAGATAGATAGATAGATAGATAGATAGATGATAAAGAGATAGAGGGAGAGAGAGATTAAAATAGATGTATACGGCAAGAAGGATTATAGCAGTTAATTAGTCCACACAGCAGTACAGAGAGCTCAGTTCAACTCACTTTCATGGAACAGTTAATATACTGGAAGTCCTTCGATTCCTCAAGTCTTCAGTTCAAGGTTGAGGGAACCGACAGCAGAGTCTTCCCTTAGGCAAGACAAGCAGTATCTGCCTGCAGACAGCAGGGTGGGTCAGTAACAGCATAGGAGCTTAGGTAAGCAGGCACCAATGGGATCTTGAATTCAAGTGATGCCCAAATGCCACGCCACAGGATCCACCAGTCTCAAGTTCAAGCACAGTACACACCAGCAGCGTGGCACAGCAGGAGTGCCTCAAGCTCACGAGACATGATGCAGATTCACAGGTTAGCTTAGACTGTAGGTCGTGCGGCAAACAGTAGAGGCAGACAGCTACTACAGTGGTAGCACTCGAGTTGGAGCACCGGTGAGCGAGAGAGATGGGGCTCACTTTGCAGAGGCATTTTTCTCATTGTCTGCCTGTCAAACTGTGACCTGATTAAATTCCGCCCACACGTTCCTATTGGCCTAGTTGGCATGATAAACCTAGCTATCACAGGTAGACTCTTCTAAATATATATATACAGATTTTATTTTAGAGTATCCTTACAAACCCTTCCGTGGGGTTTACCGCGATGGCCCACCTTCCTCACATCCTTTGTTCCTTCCAGGATTACTCACTGGACATTTCCTCATTCTACTATCTTATACTTGTAAGAAATAAATTTTATAAAAGCATATACGTTTTCCAGCTAGAAAACAAATTTGGGAAGAGATGTAGAAATTAACAGTAAATTTTATAGATTTTCAATTATTCCTGATACTTCTTATTGCCCAGTAATGATGAATACTGTTTGTTATGCTCATCTGCTATGTTGAAGGCACTATTCTGGGCTTGAATCAGAGTGAATATATTTTAACATTCATCACCAGAGAGCAACATTAGTTTCTAAAAAATTCTTATTTCCTGTCAGTTTTCAAGGTTCTTGATTAGGGAGTGGGGAGTCAAAGTTGGCACTTTTAGCCTTAAATTCTTCCTTTAGGAAGGATCCTTCAAGACAGAGATAATGAGGTTTAAAGGGCGCGCGCACACACAGAGTAAAACAGCAATAATGAGTACAGAAATTTTATGATTTAGTGGTTACAATATAGACACTGAGGCCAAGCTGTCTGGTTTTAAAGTTCTCAACACAGAATCTACACAAAGTGGTACTTCCTGGTGGTTAACTTTTGTAATGATCATCTGACAGATCGAAGTATCTATTTCAGTCTGCAGCTGGCATAAGCAAACATTCTGGGCTCAGACTGGTGTTTGGGAGCAGTTGAAGAAGAGTGTGATTGTATCAGAAAGCTGTCCAGTCTAACCGATGCTTAAGCTGTGGCTTGCCAGATGAGTAAGCTTTTACGACAAGGATGGTGGGGGAGTGCTAGACAGGGCACTAGAAGGGTTTGAGAGAACTAAAGCTGTTGAGGAAGGTGATCTGCGATGGCTGAAAGTATTTTATAAACTTGATTTCTTCTCCCCCTAATTTGGGTTCTTCTCAGCAGGGTTAGCTCTCCTTTGAGAAAGCAGCTCCTTCTCAGTCTCAATTTTGAGCACCTTCCTTCCGACCCCAGAGGTCTGTCTTCTGGCTGACAATGTTCTGCTTTCACTCGAAGGGCTGCAGTATCTTGACAATGTTTCAATGCTATTCATAAGATTTTCAGTGGCTACTTCCTCTGAAGTGGGCCCCTGATTCCTTCCCTATAGCCTCTCTGCATGGAAGTGCTGCTGAAACCTGTTCATTTTGGGTGATGCCGCTGGGGTGTGAAATACCAGTGACATAGCTTCTACCAATGTAGCCATCCACATGCTATCACAGTTTGACAAACTGACAGACAAGTGGTGGGCAACAGACTCTAGGTAACCCTAATGTAGTTATTTAAACACTGTATTTTTGCATAATTCTCCCAACTCTGCCCAGTACTTTCTACCTCCCTTAGCTGTCCTCAAAGTCAATTTGTCTCTTCACTTTAGTGCTCTTGGGTTCATCATTCCTCACCAAGATCCAGAAACTGCCCCTAAAAAAACTCCTGCATGGAATTCTGGGAGCACCTCGGGTCAAGGTGTGGAGGCAGAGGCCACTGTATACTTTCTTCCCTGGGGGCACTCTTAAACAGCACTCCTTGCAAGCCTATGTTCCCAACCCAACATATTTGAAATATATATCTACAACTGGAATGTAAGTCTAGTTCCATTTATCTGCTGTGACTGGAAGTGGCAGTTTTGCTGACCCTTGCTGGCCATTTTAGTGTCTAGATTTTATGCCATCCAATATTAGCAGGTAATATTAACCTATGATTGCTGAATAGTCCTATTAATTCTGATTGAAGCATTTGAAGGAAAAGTGTTGCATAGTTTTAAAAAATGTGTCATTCATAAAAATTGAACCTCTATTTTCTATGTTCTCTCTTTGGTCTTGTAGTCTGTTACCTAACAACAGTTACAAATTCTCCCTCTTTTAGGCCTAAAGATTGCCTTCGATCTATTATGAGGAGGGTAAACCATAAAGACCCTCATGTTGCTATGCAAGCTCTGACTGTAAGTGGCTTCATTTTAAAATTGCACCACGACATTGTCTGCAAAATTTGAGATTCATTTTTCATGAACTCTTCACTTCTAATTTTATGCTTTTAGCTTCTGGGAGCATGTGTATCAAACTGTGGGAAAATTTTTCATTTAGAAGTATGTTCAAGAGATTTTGCTAGTGAAGTAAGCAACGTATTAAATAAGGTAAGGAAGTGAGGTAAGGAACATTATTTCCAAAGAACAAGCTAAAGCAGCCTTCTCCCTTCATATGTCTTTTTGGCCAAATCCTGTATATTTGAAATTATGGCAGACTTTTGTTATGTACCAAAGAGTCAGCGTAGAATTGCCTCATCAGGTTTCCCAAGCGGGAATCTTTTCTAGAGCAAGTTACCAACTCTTCTTCTGGAGCTGGGTGTTCGAACTGCTGATCTTTTTGATTATTATTTGAGCACCTACTGATAGTGCCAGTAGGGCTCCTTCACGAAGGACCGATTTGTATTTCTTTCTACGCTTCCTGGACACTGGCTACTCAATATCTGAGTAAGGGTTCTGTGTTACCTAAGAGACGAGAAATTCACTTAACTTGGAGAGTTATTTCAGGAAGATATTTGACCTCTTTTGTCATTGACAAAAGGAAACGTATGTTTCTATCAGGTTAAATAATGCCAGTGTACTTTAAGCATGGTTTTTGTACTCGTATGTGTACCGTCCAGGTAATTACATGTCGAAAAGTAATTCATACCTTTAAAAGTAGCAGGTAGCATGTAAACTTTCATAGTAAAAATTTTATGCGTTGTCAGGGTAATTATTTCAGGCTTTTATGTGACATATCAAGAAAATAATAGAAAGTCAAAAAAGAGAAAATGCTTCTTATTTTCCACCAACAGAAGTATTTTCAGTAGAAAATAGCTGTTAAGAAATTCAGTACTACTTTTCAATGTGTCTACTTCTTTTCAAATATGGTTACATAATAATCTTTTCCTCTTTTCCTAGAATAACTGAATATTCAGTTACACTTAAACATAATTTCTACTAATTTAAAACATTTTTTAGCATCCTGAATGTCCAGCAAAATGTGCAAGTATATATAAAGAGATTCTGATGCCATTTTTTTCTATAAGTTGAGACGATATTAAGCATATTTGGTTATTAGTGGTGTGCACAGTTGTTTTTTAAAACAAAAACTAGTTTTACACACACACACACACGTTTTCCAATGATATTGTTGACTTTACACTTAAAGGTGGAATTGAAAGTCGCAGGAGATTAACACCAACAACCCACCACTGTTGGGTCAATTCCCACTCATAACTATTTAGAAACATTAGGCCTGAGATATTTAAGCAGCATGGGAAAACACCCACTTTAAATTTAATACATAAGAAGTAGCAATTGATTAAGTATAAAGGAAAACGATCTTCGAATTTCTCTTTTCAATGAATATATTTTTAAATGATCCCTCCAAATCCTTTTTTTGGGGGGATGGTGGGGGACGGGAGGGGGGGTGCCTTCCTGATTCACCAAGCTTTAAGTACTTAATATTATGAAAAGTTCTGTGTTTATTATGTTCATCAAAATAAGTTATTTAATCTATTAATTTTGAAGTGAAGCAACTGGTGGTATCTGCTGTTATAGCACAAACATCATTTTAGTACACTTGTAGCCAACCGGGCTTGCGTATTCTCACGTGTCTCAACTGGCACTCGGCCTAATTTGTGGTTTAAAAAGAGATAACGCTTTAATTTTTATTATTCCTTAGGGTCATCCTAAAGTATGTGAAAAATTGAAAGCTCTTATGGTTGAATGGACGGATGAATTTAAGAATGACCCACAACTTAGTTTAATATCAGCAATGATTAAAAACCTTAAGGAACAAGGAGTTACCTTTCCAGCTGTTGGCTCCCAGGTATTTTGGAAAAAAAATATGTGTGTGTGTCTCTTTGTTACCATGAAGTAACCCGCGGCTTTCAAGGTGCTTGCGACTCACAGTCGCCTGTAGGATGGAGGGGCACTCCCCCCGGGGTGGGGGGCAGCATTACAGAAAAAGGCAGTTTCCTCTTTTTCTCTGGAGCAGCAGGTGCCTCTGAACCAGTGATTTGTACCACCAGGCCTCCTTTCCCCTAAAAGAGGGATTTTTTTGGGGGGCGGGGGGGAGCGCGGAGTGACTTTCCTTTTTTTTCTTCAAACCCAGGAAGTTTTGCTATTGCAGTTAAGACATTTTGTTAACTAGTTTTGCACTTGAAAGGACTAGAGAAATATGAGTGAGTTTTGTCCAAAGTGCTCACTTGAGTTCCTCCAGTATAATTCCTGTGCAAGGAACAATTCCTTCAGCACCGCTTCTCCCTCTATACATGAACTCGCTTAGCATTTGCTTCACCTCAGCTTCCTTTTACTTAGCAATTTTGTAGGTCCTTTAAAAACATAGCTGGTCATTATTATATGACTGTCTTATGAAAGGTCCTTAATATAATTTCAAATGCAAAGAATTGCACCTCAAAAATGAGATTCTTAATGTTTAGGCATAAGTCAGATGATCACAGTACCTGAAAATTTGCAAATACCTGTCAAGAAGGACATTCAAGCAAGAGTACAAAGGGAAGAGAAACAAACAGAACTTTAAAAGCAGAAGAATGCCTTTTCTCTCCATGGCTGTGATTGCCTGAAAATCTTACTTTTCCTTCAGTATATCTAGTAGAATTGGTGTACAGAGTATATGACAGCAAAAAAGCAAGGGTTAACTTTTAAAAAATTTCTTTCCTGTTCTGGGTAACTAACCCCCTGTTAGAATGTTGAGTGAGTCTAGGTTACTCTGATGTGCACTCATTCACTTACTCCCCCGCGTCTGTGGGTCGGGGCCAGAGTAGGGGGTGCTGTAGAATCATAGACAGAAACTCCCCACCTGTGGAAGAGCCCACCTGAGAAGTGTTGACAAACTTTTATGTAGCCTGTCGCCTCAAGGTATGTCTAATCCATTTGAGCGCTTTAAGATGGGAAGATTCGGCAAGATCTGGGCGGAAAGGAAAGGAGAAGATGGAACATTTTCTTTTTCCTTAAGAAAGTGTGATTTTTGAATAGTTTTAGAATGATAAATATGATTTTTGAGAAATACTCAAATTTGATAGTTGACTCTTCCTACTCTCAGAATACTTTTTAAAATGTGTACTAAGTAAGGTGTGGTTTTGTGCAAAATAATGTAGGTTAATTGATCATAAGTTCCGAACTATAGTAGTGTTGGATTTGAACCCAAATCTGTTAGACTTCAAGTTTGCACTCTTGAATCATATGCTAGCGCCTTGTTTAAAAATGTTATCGGAGGACCAAGGAGGGGGAAATGTTTGAGTAAGGCAACCAGAGAATATTAATAAAGAAAATGTTATTATATCTATCTCTCTGTTTATTGACTGGTATGTTGAAACTCATCAGGGGCAAAAGATGAATCGTACAGATGAAGATGAGGAAGTGGGGGCGTCTTTAACCAGGAACAAATGCATGGCAGAGGCGTGGAAGTGCTGTTGCTCATTGTCTGCTCTCAGTCTCTGCTAACTAGTCGAATGGTTAGAAGTGAGCCTAGTAAGCTAGGCAGAGCCCGACTGTTTATCTGTATATTATCTTCTTTACAAAATACATTTAAGATAGGCCAATAAATTCACATATTGCCAAACTACTTATGCTCTAGTTTACAAACAGGATAATTTTCTGAGCATTTATATATTTATATTTGTTATGTATTATAAAAAACTGAGGCCCCCAAAGGTAGCATACTAATTTTTGATCTGGAAAGGACTAATAAATTAAAGATATATTGAACCAATAAAATAAAAGATAAGATTTTTTAAAGTTAAAAAAATATTTTAACTTTTTGTTTTTATAGTATCTTTGCCCCTCTTCCACCTCCTTTAGTAGATTCCGACTTCTTTGACTTTCAACTCCTTTGAAATTTTTACAAATATAAAAGTCGCATGTTTAGTTTTCCATCTCCACGTTGCATGCTTAATCTCTTAGTATAGAACTGGGAAGGCAAACCTAGACCAGTGTTTCCCCAAAATGAATAATACTGACCCCTGGAGGAGGCTGGAATATGAGAAAGGGTTGCAAATGAAGATACCAAAACTTTATTATCCTGAATACGAAAATTTTAATTGCCAGTGGGCAATGAGTACTTTTTTATTTTTTTCCGGAAAAGTTGCAGTAGACCAAATTTGGGGACCTATGGTCTGGCTGTCGTTAAATCATAGAATGCCCCCAGTCCTTTCCTAATTTTCCCACCTTCTTCCAATTGGATTTTCTTTCTTCTTCCGAAGCGTGGTAACTTGATGCAAAGGCTCTTGCAAGTTTCTTCTATCAGTCAAGTGCAGGAAAATTGAACATGAGCGTTCAAGTATTATCTTCCTTTCTTTGTGCTAGGCTGCAGAACAAGCAAAAGCAAGTCCTGCACTTGTAGCCAAGGATCCGGACACTGTGGCTAACAAGAAGGAAGAAGAAGATTTAGCAAAAGGTTTGTATATTAATTTCCTAATGGTCAGAATAAGTTAGACCTCTGTGGTTTTTTTTTTTTTTTTATCTCTTATGACATTCAGAAATGAAGTAGAACTTTACAGCCAAAGCCAAAATCTACTTTGTTCTCCTTCTCAAAGTCACTTTCTTCTTCACTCCCCTCAGAGACAAGTATGGCCATATGTACACTTTCAGTCTGTTTTGTTAATATTTTACGGCACATTTATGCTTATAAGTAATGCAAAGTACAATTTTGCATTTATCACATTATTTTCATAAATGATATTACACTCTAGCCACCATTCTCTAGGTGTTTTTCACTTGATGTGTTCGAGGTGATGAAGCATAAATTAAGACAATTTATTTTAACTGCAGCACATTATTAAGTGTACTTTATTCTACTAATTCCATAATATTAATAAATAATGCTATAGTGAGTCTCCTGCATGTTCCTTTATATACAAATATATGACATTATTATGTGTGAATAAAGGCAGATTTATTAGATCACAGGGTAAATATAGCTTCAACTTTCCTACTGTTACTTCTTTTTATCAGCAACAAATAGAGACTTAAAAAAAATCTTATGACTCTTAAAACTAAAGGAATTTGTCAAAACAAGACCAGTTTTACAAAAAAATAAGGATTCTTTGGGCAAAGAATTAACAACAAATAGCAAACTAAAATCATTATATAAGGCATTACTATTGAGAATTCATCCTACTTAAATAATACATAAAGTGAAACAAAACCATACAAATCAAAATAAGGAACCACAGATAACATTGCCACAGTAAAACAAACAAACAAAAAATAGAAGGAACAGAGTAGATAATAAACATTCAAATGGAGAAGCTATTCAGTCCACGAAAGATAATAAACTATCATAAACTTGGAAAGAAAATCATAAAAAAAAAATATTAAAATGTTAATACCTAAACAAAAAAGGAAAGCCATAGAATCCTGTCAGTAAGGAAAAAGGAAAACAAAAAAATTGATAAAGTATACAAACAGTAAGAAGCAACACAGAAAATCAGCATAAATAAGAAAACCAACACAATTAGAAAATAATAAAATGACAGCAATAAAACCATACCTTATCAGTGACAACATTGAGTGTCAGTGGATGAAATTGACCAGTTAAGTGACAGAGAGTAACAGTGGATAAAAAAGCATGAGCCAATAATATGCTGCTTACAAGAAAAGCCTCAGATACACAGACTAAAAAAATTAAATTATAATTGTGTTCACTAATTTTTGACTTTTACTTATGAGTATATAAATAAAACCAGCAACATAATTTTTATTCAGTAGATTATATCAGCACAAATGCTATAGTTTCCAGCAGGATTATTGTAAGAATACTTTTAAATTCTTTCACATTATCTTCTGACATTTTTTTGTGTGCCTTTGAGTTGTTTGCTATATTCATACTTTGGGTCTTTTAAAATCCGTGATTTTTCAGCAATTGAGTTGTCCCTGAAGGAACAACGGCAGCAGCCAACCACACTTTCCAGTTTGTATCCAAGTACATCCAATCTCTTACCCAACCATCAGCATGAAGGTCGGAAAGTACGCGCGATATATGACTTTGAAGCTGCTGAAGATAATGAACTTACTTTTAAAGCCGGAGAAATTATTACAGTTCTTGATGACAGGTAAAGGTTAAAATTGATACTCATGTGAAAATTGAATATTCATTTGAAAATATGAAACATCATTTATAATTTTCATGTTTCCTGTTGAATGTAGTTACTAGATGTAGCAAAAAAGAAAATTGACCCAAACATTTTGTTTATGACAGTTGATTGCTTTGCTGGTACTTTATTGCCTAGGTTTTTATCTTTCAAATTGAGTTTTATTTTCAAATTTAACTTTTTTCATTCCTATGAAATAGAGTTTTTTTTGTGTCATAGGCCTAGTATAATCCATTCATTTTTGTTTCCATACAAGTAAAAATAATGATGGTTTTTACATAAATTAGTCAAGAATTAAAAATTTTAGAAAGTACAGGGAATGTGTATATGCGTTTATGGAATTTGTAAGACAATGTATTTTTAGGAGAGTAATTTTCATTGAGTTAATACATCCATGTGGATCAAGTTCATTATACATGGAATTACACATATTTATCCTAGAGGAAGTGGAAGTCTTTTTTTAAAGTTCTTTTTACTAGAGCTTTATGATGTTTAACTAGTGAAAATAAAATGTCAGAATACAGTAAAATTTGCAAGTGAGTTAAAAAAAGAAATTAGGCGAGATTTAAGATTTCTTGAGGAATTGAAAATGTGGTAAGGTTTGAGCATGTTAGCTGAAAGTGCCACAAAAGCCCATTCATTCTGAAGTAATTACCGCCTGCTTCCTAGCTCTCCCTGTACCAAGTCCAACATACAGTAGTGGATATACTAGGTATACCCCTTTTTCTGTATATGGTATCAAGATGTCATATGTGTTTGGTTGAGGTGGCTTACTAAGTGTGGGCCCCTTTTTCCAAGAGAGAGCCCATACCTTTTTATTAATCTCAGTGTTCACCAACTTACATAAAAATAAAGGACTGAGTATTTAGTGGTGCCTTATCTTCCTGAAGGTCTCAGATTTTCTTTGTAGTTAGGACACATTCAGGCCCCCTTTGATTGGATTATTGTGATATTTAAATCTGGTAATGATGTAAGTTAAACAGTAGGCAAAGAAAGATTTATAATTGTATTATAGCTCTCTTTTTTAATTCATCATAGTGACCCCAACTGGTGGAAAGGTGAAACACATCAAGGCATGGGGCTGTTTCCCTCCAATTTTGTGACTGCAGATCTCACTGCTGAACCGGAAATGAGTAAGTAGTTTTTCGTATGCCAATAGATAATAATCCATAACCCTCTTCTTACTAAAAGTTGCCAAAGAGCAACGTCTAAAGGAGTGGCCAATAAGAATTAGGGTCTCCGATGCACCAAACCCACTGCCATCAAGGCTGTTCTGACTCACAGCAACCCCATTTGTGGTTTCCAAGAACAGAAATCTTGATGAGATCCGAGTACCCTTATTCTGAGGAGCAGCTGGTTTGAACCCTACGGTTGTCTTCGGGTTTATCCTAAGGCATCACCAGGACTCCTTTTGTGCCTCCAAGGTGCCTGTTAGAACTGCAGCTCCCTGCGCCATAGATTAGCGCCCAGAGATCATCCGCCTGCCTGCATAGGGAGACCAGGGACTTAGTGATCAATGGCTATAGATGCATCCCAAATCCTTTAAGAAGTGTTCTGAAATTCATACATATGTAATTTACTTATCGTAAATTGATAAAAATTTGATAAATGCAGTGAAACCTCCGGGAGAATACTGCATCTTCTAAGATTCCGTCCCTTTCTGTAGAATAATGGCCCCAAACTTAGAAGTAGCAGCCCCTAGACAACAAAGTCGCTTTCAAAACCCCTATGTCAAGGAACCATACTAAATGATACTTAATTTAAGATATATCAATTATTTTTTGGTCTGATTTTTTAAATTTTGTCAGCTAGGAGAAAAGAACTGAAAAGAGGGGTCCTGGAGGGAAAGTGACGTTAATGAGGGCATCATAGTTGCAGGAGATTTAGCTTTGAGCATAGTGTTCAAGGATTCAGCAGATCACTGTATTGCCATATGATCCAGTGCAGCAAAGAGTCTCCATAATGATGACTTTGCGCAATCAGGACATATTTTTCAAAATCTGTGCAATAAAACAGAAATCAGCTTAAATGTAGAAAAATAGCAGCAGTTGAAATATTTAGAATTTCTGAGATATTTTACATGTGAATTGATAAATTACTTTTCTGGCAAAGTATCTCAGCATTCTATCATATCATATAGACATTTTCAGTAGAATTTTACACCAGAAAGCCCTGATTTGTGGCAGGTGGGGGACTGGCACCATCTCAGCGTGCCAGCTTTTGGCAAATAACTGCAGCTCTCTCTGGCTTTACACACCTTACTCACCTGAGCTCGCTCTGTGTGATTTTTGTTTCCATGAATGAAGAGGGACTTAAAATGATAGCGATTTGACAATGAGGTAGAAGAGATAAAAAACGAGGGAGGTGCTGTTCATCATCCAAACACATGAGTTTGAAAAATGTTTCCAAGAGTAGAATCGTAGATTTGACAAATGCATTAAGTGTGATAGAGAGCATGTTGTGGTGATAAGGTAGTTTTGTAAAAAATTTGAATACATAGCTTTGAAAAAAAATTCCACTTTTTTGGGGGGTACTCCCTCATTTTTGATGGTTTTGAATTTGTAACTGCTACTCCACAAGGGCTCCATAATCAATATATAGAGATCATAAATAAAAATATAAATGTATTTTATATTTACATAAAAATGTTACATGTATAAAGATTCATGAGGATAATTTTAGTCCCTATGAAAAGGATTGCAAGCTTGTGCACACTCAGCTGTCTGAATTGCACACAGGTCATGTGTTCTGTGAATAGCAGCCAGCACAGTGATATCCTGTTTTCAGAGCTCCAGGCAGAGAGTGCCAAGAGACCTCTTGCAGATGGTTAGAGCAAATGAAATCAGCTGGAAAGCTGAAACTTGTTTGGGACTGTAGATTGTTTTTAATCACATGAATAGAGTAAACATTTCTTCTATTAGAAATTAAGGTGTTTTCATGCAATATTTGACCTCTTGTTCTCAGAGTAAAATCATAAGTGAGATTCCAGTAGTGTGGGCTACCAGAGCCAGATGGGTAAGCATTCAGATCAAGGCTCTCTTTTGGATAAGCATTTGTAACCTACTTAAGTTATTGTTAATGCCTCACCTGGCATTATGGACATACCTCACGGGTTGTTTTGTGAATCACTGGGGAAGTATAGAATTCCATCAGGAATATTAACAGCTCTATGAATACTATTTCCCTTCTCTAATTCTGCTCTTTTCCCATCTCCTTTCTATCTTAATTTTCAATAATATTTTTATGAATAATGACATCATTAATACAAGGATAAAAAGCATACACTTTACCAGATAAATGAGCTTATTCCTTTAAGCTCTATATGCCTCAGTACTATTTTGGAGAAAGTTGCAACCAATATGGAATGAATATATAAAAATAATACGGTGAGTAATTCAGAAGGTCAATAGTTCATCCTTAGTAAATTCTTTTTCATTGCAAGTTATAATGTTATCTCGAGCACAGAGGTTGATTTATTGGAAAATTCAGAGCTGTCAAAGCCACTTGCAAAATTCTCCATAGGGTGGGGTGTCAATCCAGTAGTAAAATTCTGCGAGTGATATGTCAGGAAATATATAACTAATTTTATACCTTGTTATGTTAAAGTAGCATGATTTCTTGATGAAATGAGAATTTTCTTTGAAAGGACTGGTAATTTTAAAAGTTTAATTTATATTGTAGAGTTTATATTTCCATTGTAAATGTAGTTTTCTTTTTGTGTCTTAATTCACTAAATTCTCATCTATGTGGTAAATGATTCATCTTGGTTTCAGGAATTTTTCCTTTATTTTTAGTGAATTATCTATTAAGAAAAAAATATATAGTTTTCAGAAGAGAAAAATCAAGAAATCTTGATGGAATTTGTGTTATTTTGTCCTAAAGTTAGAACCTAGAACTAAATTGAGTGAACTTAGCAATGATAAAAGAAAATGTCTCTGAAATTTTGTTTTTAAAATTGAGTTCTAAAAAAAAAAAAAGAGTTCTAAACTTTTTAAAGGAAAAGGTAAATGTTACGTGTTTTGCAGTTAAAACAGAGAAGAAGACGGTACAGTTTAGTGATGATGTTCAGGTGGAGACCTTAGAACCCGAGCCAGAACCCGCCTTTATTGATGAAGTACGTGCTCCGGGGTGGTAACTGTTTTTGTTTTGTATATATATTGACATTGAATTCTTTTTCTTGTCTTCTTAAAATAAATTATTTGAATAATGCATACTTTTTGTTATGTAAGTGTGTTAGTCGGGGTAGACAAGAGGAACAAATTTCAAAGACACGCATATGGATATAAGGAATGGATTTATATTCAAGAGGAACAGGACATTGAGAAAACATCCCAGCCCAGTCCAGCTCAAAGTCACAAGTCCGACATTAACCCATGTGCCCGAAATCAGTCTATAAAGTCTCCTTCCGACTCACGAAGTCACAGGTCAGTGGGTGCAGAGTCCCGGCACCGACAGGGGTCACATCATGGCTCCTCGCTTCCAGGACTCAGGGTCCATCAACAGCATCCTGTGGTGGCAGAAGCAACTCAGCGCTGGCAGAGGTCTCCATGTGGCTGCCCCAGCTTCAGAGGTCCGGCTTCATCAGGGCAAAGCCATGTGGTCTCTCTGCTGGCTACTGCAGCCTTCCGGACGCCGCCATCCTGTGTTGTCTGTGATTACTCGTCTCCAAGACTAACTCCCAACAACTGGGGAAGATAGCTTCTCATCTTCACAAGGGAAACATCGCAAGATTTCCCAGAAGTCTCAGGAGAAAGCCATGCCCACAGAGAGGCCTCATTGACTACTCAATGGCTATCTCCAGATTAACAGGCTAGACTCCACCCCTACATCTCAATCAGTAAATTAACATAAGCACATGACTGCCACAGTAAGTTGAAATACTACAGAGTAAGCAAGATGCTTCTTGAAAATTCTCCTGGAGTCCCAGTCTGTCTATAATATTTAATTCTGTCTCATTACTGTAGTAATACCCTATTTAACACTTCACAGGGTATATTTATTATATTTAGTCCTTCATGTGGTATCTGATTAAGTTTTCTCCAGGACTGTTCACTAGTGTGAAAAACCACAGAGCGGAGTGCGTTGGAGCAGCACTTGCTGTGCTTTTGTAGACTAGATCTCCGGGAGTGCACCGAGAAGTGCAAGGGCCGCCGTCTGCTCTGCCGATTTGTCCAGCGCAGTGGGAATTGACAGCCCACCAGTGTACTTGTTTTATTGGAACACAGCCATGCTCACGTGTTCTCCTGCTCTTGTGGCCCAGCGCCCGCTCTGAGGAGTTGGGGCAGAGGCCCGAGCATTCAAAATCTAGAGCCTCTGCCGTCCACCCTTACAGAAAGGTGTTACTGACCCGTCGTGTAGTTGTTTTAAGAAAATGTCTTCAAGACTTAGGAAGCAGAAACCAAATCCACTGCTGTCAAGTCACTTGTGGCTCACAGCAGCTCTGAGGGATAGATCTGAACTTTTCTGTTGAATTTTTGAGACTTTCAATCCTGGCTGGAGTCGACAGCCTCAACTTGCTTCTGAAGAGCATTTGAACTTGCAGCTAACACCCTACTGTGTAAACCACCAATCCATAAGTACTGGTTTCTAAAACCGATCTCCCGGAGAGCACTTCTTCTCATCACCTCGTGCCATTTTCTCTCTCCCCTCTCCTGTTGCGTTTTCCCTTTCTCACGCCTCAGGAGAAAGGCGTATTCTTTACCATTACTGAATTTTACTGAGATCTATAGCCACTGAGTAAATTTCCATGGATAATTCCAAATATCAGTGCTTGGTATTAAGAAAATAAATGCTCTAATCACTGGGTAGCTTGGCTCAGGCAAGTTACATATTTTTGTAAACAACGAAATAGGATTAAAATGAGTTGTCAGCTAATGGATCTTTCAAAGTAAGTTTTAATGACAAGATACTGATTTCTGGCATAAAATATAATTGAATTATTCAAATAACTGGAGGATTTTGCAATTGCAGCTCTTACATTTGTAAGCATGATTTCTCAGTGAGTTCATCTATAAAAGCCAGTAGAAAAAGAATTGAAGCAGAACCCTGCCTCAGGGTTTTTTGACCTATTAGTCATTGTTAACTCCCTGACTCATTGGTTTAGCCTTTCTCACATAGAGAAAAGAGAAACCACACACTCTCCTTCTTTTCCTTTTTGGCAAACTGGTAGAGAAAAAATGTACAATAAATCTTTATGACCCTACTTAGAAGGAGAACAGCTGCAGTAAAGCTGAGTTATGATTTCTGAAACAGCTGTTCCCCTCACCGTGGTGAAGGAGTAATGACTGAGCTGTTTGTCCTACATATGGTCACCCCGAGAGGGATATCACCCAGGTCTGTGTGGCCAGGGTACAGCTGGAGCCTAAGTTTCACCGAGATAAGCGAGCGCGACACAAGAGGTTGAAGAACCCATCTGTTAAGAGTCTAAATGTGTCTCTGTATTTTTCTTACGTTAGAGGATTTGTTAGAATTTTCAGAAATATGTAGAAAGAACTTTCAAACCTATCCCTCAAATGGTACTGAAAAGAGAACACGGGGCAGTTATTGTTTATATGAAAGCAAATTTGGACTCTGTATAGCTAAGACTTATAAAATCTCTCTACCCATTACCTTAGTAAAGTAGTGTGAACATATCATTACAGGTTAGTTGATTTGTATATTGATATTATTTCCATAGGAGAAAATGGACCAATTGTTACAGATGCTGCAAAGCACAGACCCCACTGATGATCAACCGGATTTACCAGAGCTAGTTCATCTAGAAGGTAGATCTTCAGTTTCCCTATATCTTATAAATAAAAAAGGATGGGTTCTATCTAGTGTTCTGTTACAGACTGGTTTTACATTTCCATAAGATAGAGAAACATATAAAGAAGAACAAGTACATTTTTTGTAACCCGGTTTCATTTTTATGTGTATATTAAACTTCTCATAGAATTTGAGTGCTTATATATTTTTTCTCCAAATATTTCATTCAACATGTTGGAGTGGATGTGGACATAAACATTTTAGATTTAGTTGTTGCCAGTTACATTAAGAAAATCTGTCATAGGTTCTGTGAATTGGGATTAATATAATGTATTACTCTAAATGAAAGCCTACATTTCTTAAATTACATGAATCTCAAAGGCTTGCTTTCTTTTGCTGTGTTTCCTTATATCCAACTCGTGTCATCTCAGCCATGTGTCACCAGATGGGGCCTCTCATTGACGAAAAACTGGAGGACATCGACAGGTAAACGAGCACCTGCTACACACGTCATATTCTTTCTTTACTGAAGGTCACTCCGGTCTCCTACTGCCCCCACCGCCGTCTGGTAGCCCTCGGAAACGCATTCTAGTTGACTTGTTTTCTGTTTGTGCCGTGACTTGGGCTTAACTAATGTAATCACTTTGAGTAACTTTGCATTCTAGGACCCACAAATGCTCCCATCTGTTAATCACTACAGAAACCGTGATATTTCAAAGTGCAGTGAATTGCAATTAGCTGCAGTTTTCCCAGCACAGTGCCTAAAGCTCTTTAAAGATGTTTGGTGTTATAGGTCTAAATCACAGGGTGTTTTCTGTCACAGAGTTAATGCTTTAGTACTGTTTATGTTTAGTACTGTTTAATGCTTTAGATACTGTTTCTTACACTATCAGGGTGGGGTGGGGAAACATATTATGTCTTAATTGCTCTAATATATTGTATAATGTGAACGAATACTATGCTTCCTATTACTGTGTAATGTTTCAGAAAGCATTCGGAGCTCTCAGAACTTAATGTGAAAATCATGGAAGCGCTTTCATTGTACACCAAGTTAATGAATGACGACCCGATGTATTCCATGTATGCAAAATTACAGAGTCAGCAGTATTACATGCAATCATCCGGTTCTCAGGTAAGCTTTTAAAAACTCAAGTGTATCCTTTGTATTTTACATTATTCAGTATGACTTTGATTTTATAAACTATGAAACTTCCTAACAGTGATGTTTAGACTGTAAATAAAGTGTAAAATAATTTTTATCTTGACAAACTAAATAATCGGTTCTACTCCCCTCCGTTTTTTTTTTTAGATTAGATAATTTGGGCTCCTCTCTAGACCTGCTGACTGACTTCTTCAGGACAGTAGCCCTGAGAGTTGTCTATTTTAAGAGTTCTCTCTCAGTAGAATTTCTAATTCTTACTAAAGGTTTTTTTTTTTAATATCTATAGTTTTTTAATGAGCTTTATTAATTTGAGAATTTCCCCTTGTAAATGAGAATGTATATAATACAACAGAGAGGCATTTTCCTCTTTTTACCCAAGCTGTTTTTATAAAAACCATTTCTGTGAACTCCAGCGCTCCAGATGACAGGAAGTATTTTTTTATTGTTCCATTTACTCAGATACGACGTGGGTACAGGCAGTATTCAGAATATATGTTGTTTTGGTTGATTCCTGTCCTGCTGACTTCTTCCTCCAGAACTCTGGAGATGGGTGGCCAGGCTTGTAGCACCTGGGACCAGTGGGGGACTCCAGCTGCTCAGTGGTCTTCCCAGTTGATGCGAAAATCAGACAAATGAAAAATAAGTGTGTTTAGGTCGGGAGGGGAGGGGAGAAAAAAAAGAAAAATAAGTGTGTTTAATTTGAAAAGTCCAGTTCGGAGAGGAGAGCTCTGATTTGGATATGTGCGTGATCTGATGCCTGCAGTGTCACATGGTTTAACAGAAGTGCTAGGATAATTGCAGCCCTTGTTTGCTGGTGATAAAGTCACTCTGTCCACCCATAATAAGGTCTTCCTACTGGAACACGAGGGTTTTATCCTTTAAACCTGTAGAGTGGAAGGCTCTAACAGAAAATTAGATTTAGGGTTTAGATTTAGGGTACTAATGACTACAGTCTCTTTAGATTAAAGAGAAAACATCCCCCCCGCCCCCTGTTTTTTTGCTTTTGATACAGGATTAGGCTCACTATGATCCATCTCCTAGTGTGATAAACGGTAGATAAGATTTTTTTGGAATTTAACCTCATTAAGTACACTGCCTGTGTCTGCTTTCTATATTGCTAAGGTTAAATAGTTATGCCCAGAGACAATATAGCTCATGAAGCCTAATAGTTTCTATTTGGCTCTTACCAAAAAAAGTTTGCTAACCCCAGCTTTAACGGCACTTTAAGTATAAATAATATTCACAGGTAGATGTAGCCAATTGATATAAAATGAATTTAATATACTTCCTAACTATAATTATAGAATTCCTTTTTGGAAATTATTTAAAACTTTAATATCAAAGTAGGAATGACGGGAGCATAAAAGTTCAAGAGAAGATCCTTTACTACTTCCATGTGGAAATTACAATGTAGCTAAATGTACCCCAGGAAAAAAGTCAGAAGTCCCCTGGAGTGAATTCAGTAGCAAGAGGAGTAGTATTTTTAAAACCCACAGTTCCAGAGATGTAAATGTGCTTTTTGTAGTGGATTATTATTATAAAGAAAGCTTGATATGCCTATTAATATTTCAGTAGCCTTGGCTGGGAACGACAACCGTCTGTTCTCTAATGTGCTTTGTCATGCTCCGTTTTAGGTATATCCAGGGCCTCCTCAGAGTGGTGCTTATCTGGTGGCGGGGAATGCACAGATGAGCCATCTCCAGAGCTACAGCCTCCCCCCGGAGCCGCTGTCGTCTCTCAGCCCGGGAGCCCTGCCAGCCTCTGCAAGCCCAGCCATGCCGAGTCAGCAGGCTCCGACTTCATATCCCAGGTACATATTGACGGGTGGCAATTACTAGTATTGTTGAGACTGAAGGGTTTGCTCCCGGGTGGGTCCTCGGTAACCCTAAGAAGGGGTTAAGGACAGACAAGGGCGATGACAGCTGGATGTCACACCGAAGGAGGTGCAATGTGCTGAGTGGATTTTCAGGAACTCCCGAGGCATTTCTGCCCAAGCCAGTGAGTCCCTGCTCTCTCAGGCTGACTCACTGAAGCAGCGCACTGCTGTCTTGAGCGCTGCAGTTTCTGTATTCTCAAAACAAGTTTGTGTGGTTTTGCTTTTTTTTTTTTTTTTAGCATCACTGCCCTCTGGTGGTGGGAGTAGGAGGCCCAGCCTTGCTGCTGGATTTGAACCTCCAACCCAGTGGACCACAGTTCTGTGCACAACCACTATGCCACCAGGGCTCAGCCCTGTGTGGTTTTGCTTTCACTGGAATGTATGACGGCGTTTGATAAAGACTTTAATGAAACTTAAATTTGGTAGCTATGATTATTTCCCCACAAAATAGCGAAATTGAAAGTTTTTGTGTACTGTTTTGGGAATTATACTTTGGGACTGTCTAAAGACAAGTATTTCTTCCCTTTTGCCCTTAGTTGGAATTTAGTGTGTATTGCAGGAAGGTCCCTAAATAGAAAAAAAGTACAAGCTCATTTTTGTCCCTGTGGTTCATGAGGCAAGTAGCTAGGTATGGGATGCATATCATCTCATTTTCTCATCATCTACTGACAGTATTCCCCCCGCCCCCCCATGTCATTAAGCGGAGCCCTGTGGTAGCAATGAGTTAGTGAGTTAATGCTATAAACTCACCAGCTGCTGCCTGCGAGAAAGGGTGACAGTTTTCTCCCACAAAGGTCACAACATTAGAAAACCCATGGGGCAGGTCAGCTTTCTCAGATAGGGTCGCTGCGAGTTGGGATCACAGCAACAGGTTTGCTTCGACTTCTCATGTAGTTAGAGTCTTGTTAATTATGTGGATGCAACTTTCCTCTCCCGTAGAAGTCTGAACTGAACTCTTTCCCTGAAACAAAGACAGAGCAGGCTTTGAGAGCTCACGAGCTGCGTCTAGAAGTCAGGGGACTCTGCCTTGTAGCACAGGCTTCCAGGGGCCAAGGCACATGCTCCAGGTTCTCACGGGTGTGAAAGGCTCCTGCACTGACTTCACTACGTATTAGTCGTATTGAGGACTTGCTGTTCTTGTTCTTGTTGTTTGCATTATTCCATTATCACATGCCTGGAAATTCCTCACGGCCAGGACAGTTGTTGTTGTTGCTGTGCACAAGTCATGGAGATAGTAGATTTTTTACTATTGTACCTGTGAAATGTTGAATAGCAAAATAGGAATTGAGGAAAAGACCTATTTCTTTCTGAACACTCTTATAAAATTGCCTTTTTACTTCTCTCTATGGCTACCCAACTGCCCTATCTTAAGGGTGGCGATTGGCTCTTTCACTTTGATATCCACACTGTGCAGTTCATTGTCTTATACCTGGTTGAACTGGTTTCTCAGAAACCCAAAGGGGCAGTTCTACTCTGTCCTTTATGGTCTCTGTGAGTCAGAACCAATTCGATGGCAATGACTTTGAGAGTTAACCCTTTGAGACTTCTCTCACCCCAGGACAGCCTTTTGATACTTGGGGATGAGGTACTTACTGGTGCCGTTTCTTGCACCTGCTCATGTTGGTAAAGACAGTGCTGTAAGGCCAGCAAGACGTATACATGTCTAGTTTTGTGAGGAGCTATCCAGACCCATCTGTGAAATGTGAGTGAGCATCTAGCCTGTGCCAGACATGGTGCTAGACGCCTGACATACCAGCACAGTTGAGAGTTTCTTACTCTCCAGGAGCTTACTGGGCAGGGTGGGGAAAACACAGAAAGGCGATATAATTGATATAACTTAGAAAGTTTTTTAATTACAAATGCAAGGTACTTTGGGGACCTCAGGGATCAAAGAAGGTGTCCCATAAAATATTCTCAAAAGTGATAGTATTTGGTTGGAGAAATAAAGTATGAAAAATACTCTGAACGAGCAAAGACCTGGTCATGTGAAAGGTGTGGCTCCATAGAATGAGCGAGGACAGGTATGAAGTGGTGTCTTGTGTGGCAGAGCATTCTCGGGTACTAAAGTATTACAATGTACCCAGGGAGGGGAGAGAGTTTGAAATAGGGACAAAGATCAAGTAATGAATGGCTCTTTAGCTCGTACTAAGGACCTTGGATCTTTAGCTGAAGAGTAATGAGAAGGCCCATGAAAGCAATAGAATAGTTGGAGACATAGGCACTAACTTAAAATTAGAGAGGTCAGAATATGGGCACGTGATGACGAGTTTCTAAGGGCGTTGTCTTCTGATAGGAATGCATGAATTGCTTCCGACTTAGTTCTAGTGCATGGCGACCCTGATCGTTGCCTAGTAGAACTGATCCCCCAGGGTCCTCATGGCTGTGATCTTTCAGGAGCAAAGCGGTTTCTTCTGTGTCTCAGGGTGGGCTTCAGTCACCAGCCTTTCCGTTTGCATTCAAGCACATAACTGCTCATACCACCAATGAGTTCTGTGTACAATGAAAAACCAGAGCCAAACCTGCTGCCATCTAGTTAATTCTGGCACCAAGATGAAGTCTTTCCAGGCCAGTGCTTCTGAACCTGTGGGTCACAACCCCTATGAGGGGCGGGGGGCTGTTGAACGGCCCTTTCACAAGGATCGCCCTGATTCATATCAGTAGCAAAGTGACATCGATGAAGTAGGAAGGAAAATAATCTGATGGTTGTGGGGTCAACACCATGAGGAACGGCATGAAAGGGACACAGCATGAGGAAGGGTGAGAACCACATCTCTATGAGAAGCCCTCTGCAGAGGGGCTGGGGGGTTTGAACCTTAACCACAGTATTGCCAGGGTTCCTTGTTCATTAGGATGGTAGTGGGGGGGGGGGTGGTTGTTTAGGAGATAAGCATAAGGATTATACATTAGAATAAGCTAGAACAAGGTAGGAATATTTACAGTTGCCCTTGAGTTGATTATGACTCTCAGTGGCTCCAGGTAGTAATACCAGAAAGCCACACCCATTTCCACCCAGTTGATTTTGACCCACAGCGACCTCGTCAGACAGGGTAGCCCTGCTCCCGTGGGCTTTCCAGATGGGAAGTGTGAGAGTAGAAAGCCCGTCTTTTTAGGGCGGAGTTTTGATTGGTAACCTTGTGGTTAGCTGAGCACAATGTGAGTGAGCTGTGGCTCTCCCACTCTTGCCCTCCTCTGTTCCGCATGGTAGCCTATGAAACGCCAGCAAGTGCCCGGTGTGTGAAGTGTGGGAGGTGGCCAGGCCTCCCTTTGGGATGTCTGGGTGAACTAGGGCTTCCTTTAGTCTTCTGTGCGCAGTGGGGTGTCTTAACAAGCATTTCTACCACCCAGAAACCAACATAGCCACCTCTAAATTGAGAAAGTGACTCACAAAGGGATGCAGGTTTTATATAGCTCAGATTCAAAACTGGGCCTTCTGCACCTAGAGTTGAGCGCTTCAGTTTCTACATCCTTACAACAATATTGTGCTTATTAGTGTACAGGAACTTTAGCATCATGTAGTTCAACTTTGCATTCCAACATGCAGTATATATGGAATTATAATGAGTATGACACTTTGAAACTGCATGTAAAATTTCATATTATTTGATAGAATATGGTAGTAAATTACCATCTATTGTGATAGTGAATTGCAAAGTACAAAAGCACTGAGTTTATCAGAAATTGGCTTACAAATGATGTAGCAGTTGGGGTTAAAAGAATTCTGGAAATGAATGGTAGTAGACTTTATTTTGAAATTTGGGGGGCAGTTTCCCATTATGTAGCTTATTAAGTTTTTGCTAGAAAAATAATATTAATAAGAAATTATCCCAGTGTTTCTCTTCATAAAGCCAAACTAGTTTCATACGCTTATTAGAAACCCAGATTGGGAATGAGAAGAGCGCAAGCAGAGGCGGTCTGTACAGTGTGCTACTTGAAAGTGCTTTCCTGTAAATAGACGGCATACCCACCTGGAGGGGCATGAGGTGGGTGCTCTCACCATTGGTTAATTGTGGCGGGAAGTGGGTAAATGTGTTGGGTAAATGCATTTCCAAGGAACTAAGAGCAGTGAAGTTCTCAGGCTTTCTTCTTAACCAGTCCCTCAAAATTGAATTCCATATTTATCGGATCCATTGGTCATTTCTTCTTTTTAAATTTTATTAGAAGATCGTTTTATGGGGAACTCTTACAACTCTTATTACAATCCATACTTCAATTGCATCAGGCAATTATCTGTACATATCTGTACATATGTTGCCAATGTTCTTTCCTAGACATTCCATTCTTATTGAGCCCTTCGTCTCAGCTCTTTTTCTCCCTCCGCCCAGCCCCTCATGACCCCTTTAATAGATTATAAATTATTATCATCTTCATATTTCACATTGACCGCTGTCTCTCTTCCCCCATGATATCTGTTGTTCTTCCCCCTGGTGGGACGTATGTAGTTGTGTGTCAATCGTTGCAATTGGTTCCCCTGCCCTCCCCTCCCTCCCATCTCCCCCTCCCCTTAGGGTATCGCTATTCCCACTGCAGTTCCTGGATTCTGTGTGTTGTGAGCTCATCTCTTATCTGTACCTGTGCACATGCTCTGGTCTATTCGCCTCTTTGGCCATTTTTCAGAACTTCCTTCTTCACTTGTATGTCATCATCCTTTCCTCATGCCTCTTTGCCTTACTAACACCTTGTGCTCTTATGGCATCTAGGTCTAGTCCTCCAGGAGCCAGCCTGCTGCTTCTCTGTCACCATTCCCCCTCAAGGAATTTCTAGTTGTAACTCTCTGCAGGGCTCCATATTTAAATAGCTGGCTACCTGCTCATTTTCTTATGTATTTTTTTTTTTGACATCACTGTTCTCCAGGGGTGGGAGTAAGAGGCCCAACCCCACTGCTGGAATTGAACCTCCGTCCCAGTGGGCCACAGTCCCGCGCACAACCACTGCGCCACCGGGGCTCAGCCTTCTTATGTATTTCTTTAGAAAGCTCTGAAGCCATACTTTAATTCTCCTCTGAAAAACTTATTTTAGTTTTTGTTTTCTAGTTTTCTGTGCAAGGGCACTTTACCAGTTGCTCTACCATCCCACCAGTCATTCTGCCCAAAATTCTCAGATAGTCACTCCTTTCTTTGTTAGTATAGGAATGTGATCCTCTCCTATATTTCCACCGTTATCAAAAGCGTTGAAGCCTCCCACCACCCAAGGATCCTCGTGTTCCTTCTTCCCAGTGTGAACTTGTTATACCAGTTCAGCTTAAGTCTCTCTTCAGAAAGCGCGTGGAAAGAAAGGGTTATGGAAGCTTTCCGTGAGCAAGATTTAATATCCCTCATATGTTCGAAGGAGTACCTTGCTCTCCATCCTGCCACTTTACCTGTGCCCTCCTCCCCATCCTTTGCCACAGTCCTCACGCCTTCCGCACTGTCCCCTGAAGACATCGAGCAGTTTCTACCCTCAGAGACATCTGCAGTTGTTCTCTTTGTCTGAAATGTGTTTTCTTAGATAACCCATGTGGCTCACTCTGACTTTTTTCACTTCTCTGCTTAAAATGTTGCTTTCTCCCACAAAGCCCACAAGGAAGAAGCACACCACAATGTGGGACCACGAGGTGTCAAAGGGATCAGTTATCAGGCTTCAAGAACTAAAAATCATAACTGTGTGCTCTCCTTCCTGATATAATCACAGATGACAAATGTATACATAAACGAAAGTGATGAAGAATGCCCGGCTATCAAAGATATAGCGTCTGGGGTCTTAAAGACTTGAAAGTAAACAAGCAGCCTTCTAGCTCAGAAGCAACAAAACCATGTGGGAGAAGCACACACGCCTGTGTGACCACGAGGTGTGGAAGGGATCCAGTATCTGGCATCAAAGAACTGAAAATTATATCATTAAAAATGAGGAGGACTACAGATTGGGGACCCAAAGCCCATCAATAGCTGAAGTGACATTCCCTTCCAGAGGAGTTGCAGGGAGGGGATGAGCCAGTCAAAGTACAGTGTATTAACAATGAAATATGCAACTTTCCTCTATTTCTCAAATGCTTCTTCCCACCCACCATCATGGTCCCAGTTCTACCTCACAATCTAGCTAGAAGGGGGGATGTACACTGGAGCTGGAAACATGGGGAATTTAGGATAGTTGATCCCATCAGGACTGGTGGTGGGAGTGGTGATACTGGGAGGGTGGAGGGAAGGTGGAGTGAAAGGGGGGAACCGATTTCAGGGATCTACATATAGCCTCCTCTTTGGGGTATGGACAATGTGGAGATGATTGAAGGGACACATTGGACAGCGTATGATATGAAAAATTAATATTAATTTGTAAGTTATTAAGAGTTCATGAGGGAGGAGGAGGGGAGGAGCAACATGGGGAGCTGATACTGGGGTCCTGAGTTGGGGAGGATGTCTTGAAAGTGATGATGGCAGCAGGTGTGCGGGTGTGGTCTGCATGCAATTGACATATGTATTGATTGTGATGGGAGTTGTATGAGCCCCCAATAAAATGATTTATAAAAGAAAACAATCAAAAAACTAATGGCTTTCTCTGGAAGGTGCCCCCCCACCCACCCCCAAACTAGAATCCCTTGCTGGAGGTGCTCTCAGCCTCTTCTCTGCCACCCGCTGCCTTCATAGCGGCTATCGCCATTTTGACAGATGCCTTGTCTTTTCACCTTCTTCTTTTTTTGGTTTTGTTTTATTTTTTTTGCGGGGGGGGGGGGGGGCGCATCACTGCCCTTTGGTGGTGGGAGTAGGAGCCCCAGCCTTGCTGCTGGATTTGAACCTCCAACCCAGTGGTCCGCAGTCCTGCCTACAACCACTATGCCACCGGGGTTCAGCCCGTCTTTTCACCTTCTAGAACATAAATTCCCAAACGTATCTGATTCACTGTCCCCGTTTCAGAAAAATATTACACAGCTCCCCCTGTAATGGAAGTCTTTTTTGTACTTTAGCACATAATCCAGGGTGAAATGGCGGCGGTCTGTGCTCTCCTGCTGTATTAGTGCCTTGCAAGACAGTGTTACTAGACTGTGAGCTCCGTGAACTCAGCCACCCAATGGGGCCGGGGAAAATGGCCTCTGTCGGTCCAAAGCCGTGGCTTTCTCAAAACTCCAGGGTGCCAGAGACGTGTTAGCCTCACACTTAATGGTCTCTTTGCCCCAAAGTAATAGTTTGGAGGACATTATGGTTTGTTTGGTTTTGGGGTTTTTTTTGGGGGGGGGGGTAATCACTGCTCTCCGGTGGTGGGAGTAGGAGGCCCAGTCCCACTGCTGGAATTGAACCTCCGTCCCAGTGGGCCGCAGTCCCGCGCACAACCACTACGCCACCGGGGCTCAGCCCCGACATTATTGTTTTTAATAAATGTTTTTTGAACGAATGTGAACGTGCTTTTTTTGTCCTTCAATGTCTGTGTAATTCAATATTTATATAATTTAGTGTTTTTCTCCCTCCACAGCACCATGGTCAGTTCTGTCCAAGGGAATACTTACCCCAACCAGGCTTCAGTGTACAGCCCGCCTCCTGCTGCTGTGGCCGCTGCTCCTGACGTCGCGCCCTACCAGAATGCAGGAACTGCTATGTCCCAGGTGCCAAACTATAACTTGACCTCATCAACTCTGCCTCAGCCGGTGGGCACTCAGCAGCCCCCACAGCCCCAGCAGCCGTACTCTCAGAAGGCCCTGCTATAGGACCGGGGGCTCCTCTTGGGGGCAGACACCTGCTAACTGCACCGACAACCTTAGGAGAGCCTTTCACGTCTTCAGATTCGTGTATTCTCAACTTCTAGGAATCGGTCTCGGTTAACCGATTCAAGCATCCAAGAAGGCAGAACTCTCTTCAATTTTCACTGACTTTCTAAGAGCTCTCCTACCTCCCAACCTCCCACCCAGCGGAAGGAAGCTACTTGTAACATTGTATGCCTTTCATCATATGAAAGAACCGACCCACCATTGTCTTGTAAAATTACTCGGTCTGGAAAAAGTCAAACTTACAAAACGCTGTTGTGACAAATGTGATGTACATATATTGATGTGTGACTTCATTAGTGGCCATTTTGAATCACAGTAGTGATCATGTGAATATATTTAACACTGTTAAATTAATTTGCATTACTCTCTTATTTTAATCATGAACAACTACCATGTTTCATGTTTTGTGGTGGATTTACAGTAACTACACTATCCTTTTAAACTGCAAAAGAAGGAAGCTGACCCGTATTTACATGAAAGCATTCTGTTGTTTCACATTACCTGAACCTTCCTTTCACTAACGGTGAGCTAAACAGATGGGTACTAAAACTTTCTGTAGCCTCTGTACACTACAAGCTATCGTCCCTCAGCATACAATAGCTAAATTTTCGGTGCAGCAATATAGGAAATGGTAACTTGCCCTATTAAAATTTCACATCACAGTGTGTTACTTCAAAATATTGTGGGACCATGTGACAGTAGGATTACATTCTTTAGTGTATTACTTTAAAGGAAATTATGTCAAATCTGCTTTTTCCTAGTTGACCATAGTAGTTAGGTTTTTAAGCTGTGTACTGTGTTCGTTGGTGGCAGTGACACCAAAGATTGAGGCAATGGATAGGAGATTTTAAACTGGAAAGGAAACATGAATTACACTACATTTTCAAAGTCTCGTGTGGTTATTCAGTGTATAAACAAAGTTTGATTCATCTGTCTTACCCCACTGCTCGTGTTTTCAATTTGTGTCTAATCCAATGTGTCCTTTAAGTCTCAATTAAAATGGAAATAAGTAGATGTTTCAAAGTAACCTACATCTCCGGCTTTACTTAGTGGTTTATATATTTAGTATCTTTCCAACTGGATTTCTGGATGGCTCTCCCTTTTAAAGTTGACCTAATGGAACCATTATGTGCTTCCCTTTCAGAAGTTGTTGTTTTTGAACTTGAATGTGCTTCTTTTTAACTCTCGTGAAACATGTATCTCACTGACAAGTTAGCATTTTCCTCTTCAATGTTGATAATGTCCTGGTTATGCCCTATTATTTAACCAAGTGAAAAATTGAGGCGAGCAGTGTAGTAAGTGAATTGATTAGTTGATTTAACACATTTTCTACCGTAAATGAGAATTCTATTGGTTCTTTTAAGACTGTTGTCTTTGGACCGCTTTTATGTTTTACTTTTTAATGACTTCAACTTCAGCAAGAAATCCTTTTAAGGGAGGATTAATTTCATAGGTTCAAATGTCAAGTGTAATCATCAATTATTTTAATCTCTGTTGTGTATTCTTTGTTTTGGAAAGTGTTGGCCACAAATAGTTGTTTTAAAATTTGAACCTGAACTTCATATTGTTTATATTTTTAGTAATTTGTTTTTAGATAAACTCTAGCAAGCACTATTATCTATTTCTTTACAGTTTGGCTATCTTAACTGATAGTGTTCTTCCCAGTTCTTCGATAGCATTTCCAAGGTACTGATGACAGAATGTATCATTTCTCCATTTTAATTTTGATACCGTTTATCCTATAAAATCAACAGCAATTTTTTTAAGTAACTCTTTTGGCCTAGGAAAGTCACGGTCTGGTAAAATGGAGAAAAAAATATCTTGAGTCCAAAGCATATACCATATTTTTCAGACCATAAGATGCACCTCACCATAAGATGCATCCAGTTTTTAGAGCAGTAAAACAAACAAAAAAATATTCTGAACCAAATAGAAACAGTATACTAAAATATTTATTAAAACAGAATACAGTAATATTTAGCAGCTTAAACTCAACAGTGGTGGTAAGAACCATCATCACTTTCATGAACAAATGAGGGGAGATGTGGCCTGTGTTGATCATGTGACCTGACTGACATTGAGACTCCAGGAGCCGGGACTTCCTTCTGAACACACAGCGATCCACAGCCTACAAACAGCAGCAGACAGCAGGCACATGGAATCATAAACAAATGTCCTGGGGTACCTCCCCTTCAGACCATAAGATGCACCCTCGTTCCCGTTCCCCCCCACTTTTGTGGGATGGGGGAAAGTGCATCATATAATCTGACAAATGCGGTACATTTTTTTTACTCGTTACATTACTTACCTTATAAATGTTTAGGTGATGTATCTTAGCAGTGGTACGGTGTTAGTTTGTACCTTTCCTTTACGAAGAAGAAAGATAGCAGATGGGAAATCCTAATGAAGCCCCCTAAATGACTACAGCAAGGATGGAAGGGGAGGAAAGGGTCGTTTACGAGTGTGATTCTGAAAGTTGTGTGTGTGGGACTCTGTAGAACTTCTCTGTTATGCTCACATGGACAGTACACACTTGTTCTTTAACATTAGGTAAATCGGCCCTCTCTTTTTAGAGATTGGTCCAACCTTTATGTGGAACCAATTCTTCATCACAGCCACCTTCACTGGCTGCTTGTGTTGTTTTTAAATTGGTAAAAAGGCGCCGAGGCTTTTCTTGCAGTAAAGCAAGGCTGAGCTTGATGCACCTGTTCCACCTTCCCATGGCAAATTAATCTTAAACAGGAACAGAATCTCAACTGTCATCCAGGGATTCCGTATGAGGGGGTTTCAAAAAAGTTGTTGAAAATTTCCCTTGTTTTCTAGTTCTGTTTTTCCACAAACTTTTGAAAGCCCCTCGTATTTATCAAATTAACTATAATGCAGATTTTTATAAAGCTAATTTATCTTTCAAAGTCATTTCCTTCTTTACGTTTGGGGGTTGTTTCCATAAAAACAGTGACATTGAAATGGAAGAAATTCGGTCCAGTTCTACCAAACATACAGACCCAATGGCCTCTTGAGTGTCGTGTGTTCTGCAGTATCTACTTAGTAAGATTTTGTTGTCTTTTCTAGGTCTGTGAACCTTCTTCTCTGTTATCATCTCCCCTTTTAAATGTGTAGAGATTTTCTTGTCCATATTAAAATTGGTTGCAACATTACACGTCTTGATGTTTATGTCTATATGCTTAATAGACCAATATCATGGATACAGAGTTCATACATGTATAATTCACTTTGAAAATATTTTTAGCCCAGAGCTTCAAGTTTATTTAAGACAAACTAATTTTCCCACATGGCTGTTTTCCAATCAAATCCAATTTTATTATAACTGTTTCCTTAGTCTTGAAAACCCCAGGTGTAATTAATCACAGTAGAAAAAACTGAATGGAACCTTAAAACATTGAGCATGTCCCTATACCAAGAGTGGACAGGAGGACACAGATTTTTGTTGGAACAATTGGCCGGTTGTTGTTTTTCATCTCTAAACTAGAAGGATTATTTTTCTTTCTTTTTTAAAAATTAAATACTCTTGGGAACTCTTCCAGCGCTTATCACAATCCATATATTCATCCATTGTGTCAACCACATTTGTACATATGTCACCATCATTTTCAAAGTGGTTTCTTTCAACTGAACCCTTCGTATCAGCTCCTCATTTTTCCCTCCCTCACCCTTCCACCCTCATGAACCCTTGATAAATTAAAATTGTTATTTTCTTATCTTACATGGCCTACAGTCCCCCTTCACCAACTTTTTGTGCTTGTCCCCCTGGGAGGGGTTTATATGTACATGACTGTATTTACAACTATAAAATCTAGCCAATTCATTTCTGTAATAGAAGATCCATTAGCATAACTGACCAGTTTATTATCTACTTAATATATTAAGATCATATTTTTTGTTTGTTTGTTTAACTTTTTTTTTGGGGGGGGGGGGTGGGCGGCATCACTGCCTCTGGTGGTCGTGGGAGCTACCCAGTGCTGCTCCTGAGAGCCGCCGCTGGATCCGAACCGCCAAGTCCGCGGGCCACAGTCCCACACTCAACACTTACACCACTGGGGCTCAGCCCAAGATAGTATTTTTCCTCATTTATTTTCTTTGCATACTTGCCAATTGTATTAGTAATGGTAACTTATGGTTGTAACTTTAAAAATACACACCACCAAAAGTATAGTTAAATTTTTTCCCTCTACTTTTCCTTTAAAATTTGTTTTGGGTGTGTGTGTGTGTGTGTGTATTAACATTTTTGTACTTTCTTAAAATAACTATGTAGATGGACCACACTTAACTGTTTCTAAGACTTTGATTCTCTGAGTGTTACAATAGCTTCTAGTCAAGGCTTGAGAGGTCTCTGTGCAGTGTCAGTCATACAAAGTCCAGTCGCCCTCCCTTGGACTGACTGTTGGTTTTGGACTGCAGAATTCACAACCACTCTACCACCAGGGCTCCTGTTTGTGCAATTTCTAATAACATGGTACCTCTGACTTGTAAGCAGAGCTGTGTGATGTTTGCGCCTTCTTTCTCGTATGCCACCTTTTTGAAATTTTAACACTCGTTTATTTTTTTCCCTGATGTTTTCCTAGCATCAAAATTCTTCCTCCTTGCAAAGCATTTTCAATCTCACCTTTGATTTCTCACTCAACAAAATTTCACGTTTTATTGGTGGTAAATTAATAATTGCACTTTGCTGGCTTTCTCACTTCCTAATTTCTGATAATACTTCATACTGCTGTCCCTGTCATTTTCACTGCTGGTAGAATTATAGGATTTCTGATGAATATTAAATACTAAATTATTGAGTCAGTAAGCCACAACAGCAGAGCTAAAGAAGTTTGAAGTGAACTGTCGTGGTGGGTAGACACATATTAAGAGACATTTGTTTCATCGAAGAATGGTAACAAGCTTTTTGATTAGATGCCCCGATTAGTAACATTTTTTTATTAAAATCATTTTATTGGGGGGCTCATGCATCGTTTTTCACAATACATAAATACATATACTGTGCCAAGCACCTTCACATGCCTGCTGCCATTATCATTCTCCAAATATCTGCTTTTCCACTTGATAACAGCTTCCCATCCTTTCTTCTCTGTCTGCTTCCCCCCCACCAACCCTCAATACTTTATAAATTATTATTGTTCTGTCATATCTTACACTGCCTGATATTTCCCTCCACCCACTCCTTTGATGTCCGTCCTCCAGATAGGAGGTTATGTGTAGATCCTTGCAGTTGGCTCCCTCTCTCTACGCCCCCTTCTTTCCACTCATCCAGTACTCCACTCTCACCACTGGTCCTGAAGGACTCATCTGTCCTGGGTTCCCCATAGCTCCACCTCCCATCTCTACCAGAGTACCTTCTTGAACCCAGCTGGATTTGTAAGGTAGAGTTGGGACCATGATAGTTGGGGGAAGGAGGCCTTCATAGTGACACATTTTTAAGCTTAAGCAATCCCTATATTGTGAAAGTCTGGTTTGTGTACAGCTCAGAAACAAATGTTCATAAAGCTTATTACATTAAAAGTGTTTGTTTTTTTTTTGTGGGCATCACTGCCTCTGGTGGTCGTGGGTGCTACCCAGTGCCGCTCCTGAGAGCCGCCGCTGAATTTGTACCGCCAAGCCCGCGGGCCACAGTCCCGCACTCAACCACTTACGCAACCGGGGCTCAGCCCACTTTAAGTTTTATGGTATACTTTGCAACATACACCAAAGCATAATTATTTTTAGTGTCTAATGTTTAAGGAGACTTGAAAAAGTTTGTGTTAAAATTTCATTACAAAAATTTTTTTTCGGGCTGAGCCCTGGTGGCATAGTGGTTGTGCGCGGAACTGCGGCCCACTGGATTGGAGGTTCAAATCCAGTAGCAGCTCTGCAGGAGCAAGGCTGGGCCTCCTACTCCCACCACCAGGGCAGTGATGCCTCCCCCGCAAAAAAATTAAAAAATTTTTTTTCACTTTCTTTTTTTTTTTGGAGTGGGGGGCAGGGCATCACTGCTCTCCGGTGGTGGGAGTAGGAGGCCCAGCCCCACTGCTGGAATTGAACTTCCGTCCCAGTGGTTCGCAGTCCCGCGCACAACCACTACGCCACCGGGGCTCAGCCCTCACTTTCTACTAACTTTCAAGCCCCCTGTGTTTATAAGACAAACATCTGATTAACGAACATTAGATATGAGCTGAACCTAAATTTTCCAGCTTATCTACAAATTCAACTTAAAGACATGTAGAAATGGGAATCTGTAATCATAGCTTCAAAATGTATATGAATTGTACATAGTGTACTAAAACACTAGAAATAGAAACTAAAGTGATAAAAAAATGAATGGACATTCCATTTTGGGGGGGGTATATCGATGATTTTGTTCATGCCCCACTCAACTGGGAAACAAACATTAAACAAGGAAGGAGGAGTCAGCTTATTTTTGGTACTTATTTTTGGTACATAGTCTTTTATGTCTATATTTTAGTGGTTTTATTGACATAGTTCACATATATAATTCAGTATCCATCACATCAAAAAGGTATACTTATTCATTTTTAATAGCTGTGCTGAAATGATTTTGTAACTTTTTAGTACAATGTTTTGTTTTGCTATTAATATCAGCAGTTTTCTTTACTCAATAGTGTTCTTTTGTAAGATAATTTGTAAAAGGAAATACTGGCATATCATCTTTCACTGTTTTCTATTATCGATCATAGCCACTCTTTTTCTTACTAAATTTTATTTTGAAATTGAACATACCTATTCTTTATAAAAATGATTTTAATTTATGGATATGATTTGCTTCTGGTTAAAAAAATTAGTGTGAACTGAATGAAAGTTTACAGAATAGTTTTAGTTTGACAATTGCGACACATTTTGTTTCAGCTTATCCAATTCCATCTTTTGTTTTCCAATGATTTTATTGGGGGCTCTTATAGCTCTTATAACATTCAATGCATCATTTGTATCAGGCATTTGTACACATGTTGCCATCTTCATTTCCACATATTTTCTATTTGAGCCCTTGGGGTATGCGCCTGTTTCCCCCTCCTCTTTTTTTTTTTTTTTTCAAATGACTCATTTTATTGGGGAGCTCGTACGACTCCCCTCACGATCCACACATGCATCAGTTGTATGCAGGCCACATTGACACACTTGTTGCCATCATCCCCCTCAGTCCAGTTCCATCTTAGAAAAAAGATCCAGGCTTTTCTACTCGTGTAAACTGTGCTCATCCTAGAAACTCGGAGGTGTAGTTCTTACCCTGCCCTGTAGGGAATTTATGAGTCAGCTGCTTCTAAATGGCCGTGAATCTAATCTCACCGCTAGGTGCCATCAAGTTCCCACTCTTCGTGACCATATGCACAACAGAACAGACAGAGTTCATATGTGTGTGCCTGCTATTTTATGTCTCTTATTACCTTGGTCTCTGGCCACCCTGGCATTGCCTTTCAAAGCTTCATGCCAGTTGTCTGACAATATCCCCCCTTCTAGCCTTACCTGATTGTGCCTTTATGGTGGCATTCAACTTGATGGTCGTTGCAGGGACTCTTATTACTTCCTCCTGGAAAGTAGACTCAGAACCATGTGATTTATGTTTAAAAGAACCAAAGGAAACAAAGATGTTAAGGCTTGCACAAGGCTGTACACAGGGGAAGGCACCAAATTTGGGGGAAACATGGAGTTTGCATGAAATTTTAGAACTGCTCTCGTATGTAAATGTACAAGAGGAACCTGATATTGTAGCTGTTCTGTTTTCCAGGAGAAAGGTGTACACCAATATCGTCAGTGCTGGTGTAGTACAGTTTGTGTGCATTTAAAAGACTAGCTCCCCTTCAAACCCAAGCCAGCTTTAATTCACGTGTTCACTCAATTCACTCTGAATGACTTATGTGATTTCAGAATTTTTATCCCTAACGAAAGCCCTATTTTCAGATGCATACATTTCTTCATGTTTGTTTTAAAAGACTGTTATTTGCCTTTTAGTCATTTTTAATTAAGGTACTGAAATCAGTGAAGATGGAAGCTCTTTGTAATTTAAAGGTTCTAATTGTTAATCTTTTGCGGTAGTCCATACAGAACAAATAGTTTTCAGTTCAACATTTTTTACATAAGCAATTAAGTGGCTTCGGTGGTACAAAATGTGTTGCCAACTGCCCCCACTCTTTACAAATTTCGTCACCACAGTCAACAGGAATTCAGGATCCCTGAGCAGAGACTCTCCCCAATTTGATCTCTATCCATTTGCCTGTTTTATATAAATTGATTATACCACGTTTAGCCTTTGGCATGTAGCATTTCAATATTCCCGTCTTCAACATTCATCCATGTCACAGCATGTGCCAGGAGTTCTTTTAGTGTCCATGTAGTACTGTATGAGCACCTCCTAGTTTGTTTGTTCATCCCTCTGGCCATCCTGGAAAGTACTGCAGTCTATATAAGTGGTCAAGTTTCTGGGATGTGAAGGCTCATTCCCATTAAGCTATTTGGCTTTTTTTTTTGGGGGGGGGGCCACAGGAAGGGATCTGCTTCTTGAATCAAGACGTTTTTAGGGACTGTTGAGTCAGTTCCAACTCACATCTGTACCCCCACCCCCCCCAACAGCATCCGAGATTTGAGCCTATGTTTGCAGCCACTGTGTCAACCCCTCTGTGGTCACCCTGGCATTGCCTTTCAAAACTTCATGCCAGTTGCCTGATAATACCGCCCCTTCTGGCCTTACCTGATTGTGCCTTTATGGTGGCATTCACCTTGATGGTCATTGCAGGTACTCTTTACTTCCTCCTGGAAAGTAGACTCAGAACCATGTGAATTATGTTTAATCCCTCTTTTTCACTGATCCTTGAGCATCGAGTCCTTCCCAGAGACTGATCTCATGGTCTTGGGATTGTAGATCCAACCAACGTCCTTGACCATTTCCATTGTGTCTCTGTTTATCCCAGTGATCCTTACTGGTATAATTGTGAGGATTATGGCTTTATTTACATTGAGTTATAGCTTATACCAATTGCTACATTCCTACAGATATATCTGGTCAAAAGAAGAACTGACCAGCTATGTGATTTTAGGCAGTTCCATAAATATCCGGTCTGTCTGCAAAAACAGAATTGGTGTCATCTGATGCTTTTCAGTTTTCAGAAATTCTTGGCTTCACATCGTCTGCCTCTGCCCACCTTAAATATCCCTGCCATGAATACAACCTGAATTTCCTCTGGAATTTACCTTCTGATAGTATAAAAGAAGGATGAAGGGGAAAAAGGGTTTGAATACTGTAACTACTGGACCTCAGGGGACATGACTTTTTAAAATAAGTTACAGCAGTTTACTACCTGGAAGTAACCTGGAAATATTTTGTTTCCAGTGGCAAACGCGTGAGCCTTTTGTTTCCGCTTGAACAATCCCCTACCCCCCCTTCCCCATATTCTAGGTATATTCACTTGGACTTCGAAAGGTGCTGATTGGGTTAGGGGCAGGGGACTTGGAGAAATAGTTTGTTGTTTTTGTTGGTATAGTAAGTTATAGCTTCTGGTGCTTCTATGTGCACATTCTAAGGAAAAATCGGTAGTATTGGACTATCTGAAGTTCTATTGTTCTCGGAACAAAGTTGTGTCCTTGCTCTAACAATCAAGGCAGATAGCTACAGTGGTCATTCTTTAGCCATTTTGTTTACTAAGTAAACAGTTTGCCTGAGATACTAGAATACTATGGAAATGGCTGTTTCTATATGTTCGTTTTGGGTGCTAACTAAGGACGTCTTCCCCCAGCCACCCCCAAGATTCCAAGGATGACATTTTACTCAGTAGTAGCATTTCCCACTCCCGCTTTGGCATAAGAAAATTTTGGTTTAGAGAAATGACCTTATTTATGGTTAAGTAACAGCTTATTAACATAGATATTTCCTTAACTATTAAGTTCAAGAAAAGGTTGATTTTTAATAAACAACAACTACATTCCTATGTGTCAGGACTGGCAAACCATTGTTTTATTTAGTTATGCAGAGCAATTCCAATAATAAAGTAATTGTTTTTCATTTTGCTTGCACGTTAAATGATTAGATATCTTGCTGACATTAAATTTCTCCCCTAAAAATAATTTTTCTCCCCTAAATTTAAAATGATCGAATGGAATCATGTCAAGAAATGGTTTTTAAGTATTGAACAGATAAGTTTTCATAATAGTTTTTATTTTTTAGAAGAGAAGACAGACTTCTCTGGTTTATCACGGATTTTTCTAGTACTGGTGTGTTAGAGGGGCATATGTTGAGCTGTTGAACTGTAAGCTCAGTGGTTTCAACCCACCAGGAGCTCCTCAGACGGAAAAGGCTCCTTCCTGGTCTCCCAAAGACTTTTGGGGTCCTTCTACCCATGTCATCGTTATGAGTCAGGTTTGACTTCGTTGTGGTCAGTTTGATTTCTGTTTTCTGTAAGCGAGGATAATTCTGTTTATATACATACACACATACATATATGTATAAATTAATTTTTTTTTTTTGCTGCTTCATGCTAGCTAAAAGAAAAAAGCTCCAGGAGCAATAAATGTTGATTAGATGTTACCAAAAAGACAAAAAAAAAGTTTTCAAGATCAAGTTTATGTTTATATGATTATTGCTTGTTTCTTTTTAAGGAAAAGTCGATTGTCACAGATCGTACTGAGTATTTTAATGTTAAAGCAGGATAGTCTTCATTGATATGAAATGTTAGTATACATGGAGAGACAGGCAGTCTGAAGGATTCAAGTGAGCACTTGGAAAGGAAAGTCTCGTTCCTTGTATAATATTACATTGAACTGCAACTAGTGATTATTCCCTCAGGAGTATTTGTACTTCATTGTCTGCCTTTCATAGTTTGACAGGAGCTTAACTGAGTTTTTATTTTCACTTTCATCCAGCATTTCCATGTTCAGCTATGCTTTTTTGTATACATGAAAGGCAAGAATAGCTTTTTTATTTGCGGGAGGATAATTACAGAAACATCAATTTGTTTATACTCCTAATGAGTAAAACCCAATGGGCGTCCAGTTTATGCAATATTATGTGTAGTGTCATTTAAATTACCTTCATAATTTAAAGAGACAAGATTTAGTAGCTAATGGAGCCGTGTTTAGGTAGTGTTAATTTACTTTTGTCAAAAGTAAATGATATGAAATGAAAAACTTTGATGTAATGTTTCCCATTTCTGATCAAGAGGTGAGCAAAATTAGAATTGATTAGTAAAAAAATAAATAAATGCAAATGATTACCGTGACCTGAATTACTAAGCTTAATGTCTTTAATGGGCATTTCTATTCTTTGTTCATCAGTTTATGACTTTGTAAACCAGTTGTTGTGTATGATTTATTTGTTCCGAGGTATTCCAAGAGCTCTTGTTTGAGAAATAAAAAAATTCTGTAGAGATTGCTGAAAAGGCATGTAAGTGAAAGCAGAACAGTGGCAGTGATCTCAGCAGGGCACCTTTACATATTGGGCCTTGTGACAGGCTTTGTGACCTGGGACTCAGAATAGAGTCAATTCTGTTACAATGCCTACTCCTGCCCTACAACTGAAAGTGCTGTGCAAATTTTCCAAAAGAGTAAAGCGCCTTAGGATTTGTGAGAGGAATAAGATTGAGGCACAGTAGTAAAACACATCATGGATGACACTTTCTAAGACTTGTTCAGTGTCCTCTAGCTTGATCGGACATCATGACCCTCTGCATAAAACACTGCACAGCCTGCACAGTCCTCCCAATTTTTCCTATGCTTGAGCCCATTGTGGCACCCATGGGCCACTCCATCTTCTTGAGAGCTTTCCTCTTTTTCCCTGTCCCTTCCCTTTCCCAAGGGTGATGTCCTTCAGAGCCTGGTCTCCCTGACAATATGTCCAAAGAATATCAGATGAAGTCTTGTCACCCTTGCCTCTCAGGAGCACTCTGGCCTAACTTCTTTCAGTCCAGGTTTTTTTTTTTTTTTTTAGCAGTCCATGGTACTTTTAATATTCTGCACATCAATTCAGATGTATCGATTCTCCTACAGTCTTTCTAATTCCGTGTTTAACTTTCGCATGCATATGAAGCAGTGGGAAAGGCCATGGTTTGGGTCGAGTGCACCTGAGTCCTCAAAGTAGCCTCCTTGCTCTTTGATACTCTAAAGAATTCTTGTGTAGCAGATTGACCTAATGCAATACCCAGCATAAGGCACATCTTGTTCCCTCTTTCCAGATCAGAAATGATTTCCTATTGAGTATGTGAGCACGTACTCAAAGAATTCCTCTGCATTTTCTTCAATATAGTCTGAGTAATTATATGCTCTGAATTTGTGCTCTCCTCCCCACCATGGAAGGAGGGACTTTATGGGTAAGTATAATTTTTGGAGGTAAGTAGCCTCATAGTCATTGCGTTATATTTTTAATTGGTCATGACTTGTCATTTATTTGTTCTTTTTTGTGTGTGTGGGCATCACTGCCTCCTGGTGGGAGTAGGAGGCCCAGCCTTGCTCCTGGAGAGCTGCTGCTGGATATGAACCGCCAGCCTTGTGGGCTGCAGTGATTTGTCATTTATTTGGTGGAACTGACTATAAGGGTATTTTCAAAGTTCATTGCTTTCTAAATTTTTTTTTTTTTGCATCACTGCCCTCTGATGGTGGGAGGAGGAGGCCCAGCCTTTGCTCCTGTGGAGCCGCTGCTGGAATTGAACCTCCATCCCAGTGGGCTCAATCCTGCGCACAATCACTACGCCACGGGGGTTCAGCCATAAATTGTTACGTTTTATGACACTAGATGCAGTGTGGCACAGTGCTTGAGAACTCAGCTGCTAACAGAGTCACACCAGGAGAGAATGATGTGACAGTCTACTTCTATAAGAGTGTAGGCTTGGGGAGGGGGGGCAGTTCTGCTTGTAGGAACTTGAATTGGCATTAATTCCATGATATGCAAAAATAACAACAGCATACGACCAGAGGTGGCCGACAGTCATTTACCTTTACCAGTCACACAGTAGGAAACCCCTGTTTTTCACAGGTTCACTCTGATGTCAACAAATGCATGAGCATCATAAAAGAGCGACATAATGATGCCCTGAGTGTCAAATTTAGTTCCACGTGTGATGAGGTCTTTTCCACAAGTAAGCCATCCCTCATTCTGTCTTCCTCTGCTCGTATGGAACCTGGGTGAGAAGCCCTTTAAGGAACAGTGCCGAACCCAGACATGAAGATGTGAAGCCCAGATCTAGACCTGGTCCACAGTGCAACCACCGCGTCCCATTTTGTTAACAGTGTGTTGAATCTGTGTACACATAAGCAATAGGAAGACACGGTAAGGAGTCCAAACTTGAGTTGGGCCAAGAGTATATTTTCTGGTGCCGACCGGTGGCTTCTGAGATGTCTCCCTCCCCTGCGTGAGCAAGGGGGCTTACTTCAAACCCCAGAATACACAGTGGAGGCCAGTTTGCTGGCACCCTGGGCTTTTTCATTCGAGAGTTTCAGAGATGGTTCTGCTTTTCCACTTTACACAATTTGCTGTGAAAGGTGACATCTTTCCCTTACCTGGTCCCCGAGAGGAGTAAAGACAGTTTCACAGTTTAGCCCTTTTCTTTGTCCAAAGCAACTTTTTTGGTTGCGTTGCTGCTGGCTGCCTTGGACTTGCCTCCGACTCACGACTCACGGAGCTGCCAAGCCCAACAGCGTGAAAAGGATTGTTGTCCAATGACGCTCCATCTTCATGTGCTCAAGCTCTCTGCCATGACCATGATGTGTTCTGGGTATGTTTCCATCTTGGGGGTCTCGTCTGCCTGTGGTAGACTGAAAGAGTCATGGATGAGCCATAGGATTTTCATTAGCTAATTTTCTAAGAGCAGATGACCTGTTTCTTTGCCATCGTCTGTCTTCGTCGAGAAGTTCCACTGAAATCTGCCCACAATGGCTGATCTTGCTTGGTTTTGAAGCACGGTGGCCTATCTGCCAACGTCATAGCAACAGTTCAGCCTGCACACAATAGGAACAACTTAAAGACTGATGGTGCAGAAGGCATTTTAGCAACCAATTCCTATGGGAACATTTTCCTTAGCAGGAACGAGGAGATGGTCCTTCTCTTTAATCCCAAACACTTTACCTAACATTCTTTTGGTTAGAATAGTTTCAAAATAGGTATATTTTCTATGTCTTTATGATTCAAGCAATTTTACTGAGTATTATGTCAAATCAACTCTAGCTAATGCTAGTGGACACCAGTTCCAACCTTTATCCTTTCTTGCTTTTCCTCCCTAGCTGGGAAAATGGTGACAGTGCCTAAGAAAAGTAATAGAAGAATGCCCTTGTTTTTTGTTTGACAGTTAAAGAGTTGAGAAAGGGAGTCTGAGATATATTTTTCAATCTTCCTCTTTTAAAAAATAGCAAAATAGCCTGAGCTAGGGCTGAGCCCTGGTGGCGTAGTGGTTGTGCGCGGGACTGCGGCCCACGGGGATGGAGGTTCAATTCCAGCAGTGGGGCTGGGCCTCCTACTCCCACCACCAGAGAGCAGTGATGCCCCCCCAGAAACAAAAAACAAACAAAAAAAAATAGGCTGAGCCTCAGTGGCGTAAGTGGTTGAGTGAGGGACTGCGGCCCGCGGGCTTGGCGATTCAAATCCAGTGGCGGCTCTTAGGAGCAACCCTGGGTAGCGCCCACGACCACCAGAGGCAATGATGCTCCCCCTCCCCCCCAAAATTAAAAAAAAATAGCAAAATTAAAACAATGGACGGAGTGGGCTTTCAAGGGAAAGCCTCTGAATCCTTCCAGCCTAAGAGAAGCCTCCCCAGCACACCCCCTAGTCATCCCTATGTACCAGTTCTTAGGGATTTGAGTTATTGCCCCCCAAACTTTGAAAATAATTAAAATCATCTCCTGAGATTTCAGAATGAGAAAAACTCAATACAGAATGAGTACGTACAGTACACACTAAGAGTAGGTAGTTGGAGGAATTGAAGACAGAAATCACTGGGGCAGTGGGGGGGTGGGGGTGTTGAAACCTGGAGATGTTGGAGACTACAAGGAACTAGGCTTTCAGTGAGTTTAAGGCTGCAGGCTCTATGGTGTGGGTTTAAGAGCAGGTACTGTATATGAAGCCCTATGAGCAAACATATTCAAAAGATTCATGATTAAGAGCAGTGAGAGGTTTCTTGGGTTTAGAAGTATCAATCCACAGATGTTGTCCAAGTAGCGACGTGGAGGCACTAATGTCAGCAGCATCTGATATGGCTGAGGTTAAGCCTCTATTATTGACAAGCCCAGAGCCAATGCCTGCAACACCAGTACTAGTCACAGAGCCCCCAGATGAGCCCAGGGAAGCACCAAGGAAAAGAGGGAGGAGGAGTCACAACCAGAGTATTCCAGTGTCTAAAGTTATTGCAAAACTTAAAAATGATCATAAAGAAGACATTTCCAGTCTTGTAGCAATTATCATTGGTCTTAAATTGTCTTGCAACCATGGCTGAACTCCAGTAGCATAGTGGTTGTGTTCGGGACTGCAGCCCACAGGCTTGGCGGTTCAAATCCAGCAGCAGCTCTCCAGAAGCAAGGCTGGCTTTCCAACTCCCACGAGGGCAGTGATGCCCCCTCCCAACAATAATAATAAAAAAATTGTCTTGCAACCTTTTGAATGAGCAGTTGGATAAGCTACTGACTGATGTCACCTTCTTGACCTTTTATATGGCATCGTTCATGCCTACCCCCTAAGCCAGTTACTCCACTGGACTCACAGCAACCTCCTTGTATTCCGACTGCTACTTCTACCACCACCACCACCCCCCCCCCCAGTGGATTTGCAGGATGCTAACTGCTTACTGAGACCAACACACCTTTGTCAAAACATGTCAAGACAACTCTTGACTTTGACAATTTAACAGCATCTTCTCATGATGTTCTTTGAGGGCATAACATACAGCATATGTCTATGAACATTTAGTAGCATTGTCAGTAAGTGCTAAGATTAGTTAAAATGTCTTTCGCTGCAAATTTTTGGGTCAGTACCAAGAAAACCTGCAACCAATCATGAATTTTCTGCCATGATTAATATGCTACTGTTTCCTAAAGGAGTAGACACCTACAACAAAAGGCATGTGCACAGGTGCCACTGCACAGCAATGGGGAAGGACTCCACCCTACTCAGTGACCACATGGACTCTGTCAGAGGAACCTGCTCCAATGGAATATTGCATCAAACAACAACCTCCTCAGTGTCAACAAGTTGCACTGTTTTCTCTTCAGAACAAAAGTCTCTTCAGAAACACGCCTCTCAATGCACACACCAGCCCATGTGGACACTACCAATGCTCACACAATCAACCAAGTCCTCATCTGCCAGCAGAGTCATGTCTTTGTAGAGACTCTCATAAGTCTCATATCACTGACATGCAATGTTGACCCTGTTCGCTGTGCCCAAGACCTCACTGGTGTGCCATCCTTGCTGCGGTAAATACTTATAGCTTGACTAAACCATTGGTGCACTAGATAGTGACTGCTCCCATTTTCCACTGAATCTGGCTGGTTGGCTTAAAATCTTGCCTCTTGGGCAGTATGTACAGAAGGCATGCTCATTCAATCCAGCCAACTTCAATTCACATCCTAAGTGTCAGAAAATAAGTTAATTCCAGAAGAATTATTTTAAGTTTTTCTTTGTGCTTCATACAGTGAAAGAACCATGTAATGCCTTAAATATCTGAGCTTCCATTTTGGCTTTGCCTTTTATATATTACCTTTGAGATTCTGAAGATAATTTATCTACTTAACCTTTTGCTTCCTCAAGCATGCCAGCCTTACGTCAGAGGATCAGCAGGAGACTCAAGCGAGATAACAACCTAATTTTGAAGGCTGAAATGATAGAATTTAAATAGAAGATTTCTTTTGTCATTGTTAAAAGAGACACACACACAGAGAAAGACAGTGAGAGAGAAGAGATACACAGAGAGAGAGAGAGAGAGAGAGAATGTAGTTCTTTGGTGCCATTGAATTGGTTCCAACTCAGTGGCCCTGGATGTGAGGGCGATCTGGCTGCGACATCTGTCACCCCATTGATCGCCAGGGTTGATTCGGCTGATCTGGCTGGCTAGGCGGGTGTCCCCTTCCTCCCTCACCGCTCCATGTGCGTCCCTCCCGAAGCTGCATGCTCGGTTGAAGAGGACGACCTTCCCCGATAGAAGGAGGACCGTCCTTCGGTCAGGGGTATACGAGTAGCTGTGCTCCCCTGCTAGAACCTCCAAACAAGTCTCAAGGTCCAACTCAGTGGCCCTGTGTAAACCAGAATGAAGCACCGCCTAGTCTTGGGCCAACTTTTCCCAGGAACCCATTGTTGCAGCCACTGTGCTGCTCCATCTTCTTGAGCGTCTTCCTCCTTTTCCCTCCCTTTATCAAGAAGGAAGGAGTCCTGGTGGTGTATGTAGTGGCTTACACGATGAGCTTCCCAGAACCGGGAAGAGTGACAGCATCATTTACCCCCAGGGGCTGTGCTAGCCTGTGCAGTGGGCTTGCTACGAGTTGGGGCTGACGTGATGGCGGTGAGTGTGGCTTGAGAGATAAAGCATGGGGTGTTCTTTAGAGACGAGTGCGTGTTAATAGCATGTCCAAAGTATGCGAGATAAAGTCTCACTATCATTGCTTCAAAGAGCCGTATTGGCTGTATTTCTTCCAAGATCCATCAGTCTTTTCTTCAGCTCATGGTGTAGTCAAATTCTTTATCCATACCGTAATTCAAAGGCATCAACTCTTCTTTGGTCTTCCATATTAGCCTGCGTAGAAAGAGACTAAAAATATGACACAAGTCAGCTTCAGTTTAGACCTCAACAATCTTCTGTTTAACTCTTTTGTTTACCCATGTTCACTATTCTTCATTCATTTTTGCTTTCATGTTTTTCTTATTTTTAATGGCCTGTTGTTGTCATCAGGTATGATACCTTTGATGTCATCCCCCACTGTGCCCTGTATTTGGTCATTAGGGTTGGAAGTGTCAAACCCCTTAGTGATGTAATCTCTAAATGCTTGAGGGACATACTCAAGGTCATAGGTTAGCACTCACGGACTTGCTTTACTTTTCCTTAGTTTCAGTCTGAACATACCTCTGAGCAGTTGATGATCGGTTCCCAAATCAGTTCCTGGTCTTGGTTCGGTTGATGATATTGAGTTTCTCGATCATCCCTTTCCACAGATGTAATTGATTTGATTCTTGCTCATTCCCTCTGATGAGGGTCACATGAATGGGGGCCATTTATGTTGCCAGAAGAAGTGATATTTGCAACGGAGACACATTGGTCTTGAAAAATTCTATCATGAGATCTCTGGTGTTTCTATGACGCGGACATCTTTTCTGATTGCTGATCCTTCTTTAGTCTCGACCTTTATATTCCAATCACCAATAATTATCAATGTATCATGAATATATGTTTGATTAATTTCAGACCAATGAAATTGGTAAAAGGCTTCATATTTTCCCCTCTTTACTGTGAGTGGTGGGAGTTCTGGTAGACTAGAGGGTTGTGCATGGGGTGATCACCACAGAGTCAGCAGTTTGAACCCACCAGTCTCTCCACTGGCGAAAGATGAAGCTTTCTGCTCTAGTAGAGATTTACAGCCTCAGAAACCCACAGAAGCAGACTATATCCACAAGGGTCACTGTGACGTGAGATTGACACAATGGCAGTGAGTTTGCTTTTGGAGTTTGAGCATTCGTGGTTGGTGTGTACATTTGAAAAATCGTTGTATTAACTGATCATCTTTCTAGGCCTAAAGATAGTATCCTGTTATCGACATGTTCTACTGCAAAGCCTCAAAATGTTCATTTGCAATAGTCATAAGATTGTCTGATTTGCAGTGACTCATATGAGTTCATTTTAGCTGACGAGTGCCTGCGATATTGATCTTCATTGTATTGCCTTTCACGTGTGATTAGTATTTTCTATAGTCCACGTTCTGATTTCTAATGGATGTTTGTGGCCCATTGGGAGTAGAGCCCCACCAGCAAATGCATCTCATATCATTAAACTTTTTTGTGTACCAAGCGGCAGCTCTTCCCTAGTCGTATTTTGGGGACAGCGAGATCTCATCTTCTGGCACTGTGTAACATAATGGTCCTTTGCCGTACTTCCAAATTTCTTGGCATAGGTGAGTGAGTGCTTCCTGTGCTTCATCAACCTACCGGAATATTTCAATTGGTATTCTGTCAATATCTAGAGTCTTATTTTTTGGTAAAGCCTTCAGCACAGCTTAGACTTCTTCCTTCTGTATCAGTGGTTCTTGATCACATTCAGTTTCTCGAAATGGCTTGTTTTTGTCTACTGACTCTTTGTATTCTTTCATCTTCTTTGGGTACTTGAGTTGTTCAACATTTCGCCCATAGCATCTTTTCATATTGCAACTCAAGGCCCGAGTTTTTCTTCGGTTCTCTTAACATTATGGTACTCTGAGTGTGTGCTTCTCTGTAAGTTTTCTAACTCTCGGACTTTGCACGTAATACTTTACATTCTGGAGTCTGCGCTCTCCAATAGGGTTGTTATAAGTCAGAATCAGCTGGATGGCTAGTGGGTGAGGCTGTTCCCAGATACCTGACCCCCACAAAATATTAGGTAATAAATATATATGTGTGTGTCCATGTGCTTATGCCATTAATTTGTCCTGCAAACCCAAACCCAAGCCAAACACACTTGATTGCTTCCCTTCTATGGAGTGGGGCAGTGTACAACTGTGGGATGTAGCAAGAGAAAATCTGGTGCAAATGAATCTCAGTCTATTGAGAACCTTGTCTCTTTTCTGCTTTTTTCATTCATTTCATTGGGAGCTCTTACAAATGCCATAGCATTCCATAGTTCAAACACATCAAGGAACATTGTTCAATTGTTACCACAATCAGTTTCTTTCTTCTTGAACTCCTTGAGATCAGCTTAGTCCCCTCCCTTCCCCACCTTACCTCCCAGGAACCCTTATTTTTATTTTTCCTGTAACAATTTTGTGGGGTTTTTCACCCATATTTTATACTATCCAATATATACCCATATTTTACACTATCTAATATACCCATTCATCTGTTCAATCCCATAGGATGTGGTTATACAGTTATCAATGCTATCTTCTTTCCATCCACCCCCCTCCCACACTCTCAGGGAACCATTACTCCTGTTACTGTTTCTGAAAGGTTATCTACCTCGGTTTTCATGTACTAAATGATAGTAAATATACAAATGCACATACACAACTAACATGATTAGTGAAGTAAAGCAAATAAAACCATAATGGGGAGGAGATATTAAATAACTAGATGATAGTTATATAGTTCATCTGTGCTAGAACATACTCTGAGTTTTTCATCCCTTTTGTGTGGGCCTTCTGAAAGGGACTGCTTAATTATCTTATAGGTGGGTTTTGGGTCTCCACTACCTCCATCTTCATTCACATCGATTCGGTTGCTTATTTTTGAACTCTTGATACCTTTTGTTGTTGACAGTATGACCACACAGGCTGTGTGCTTCTTCCATTTTTGTCTCTGGAATTAAATTTCCAGGTGGTGATGTATGTCTTAGACCTTGGTGTAGATTAGCCTCACCTCACCTAACCCTTGCTTAGGTTTCATGCTCACAGAACAGCCTAGTGGTTATCACTAGCTTCTTGGATTGATAGGCCTATTGAAAGGAGAAGTTCAAGTTCATCTTTCTTCTGAAGGTCAATTCTGTTGGTGGGTGGGATTTGTTCTACTGTCTGGGTCCAGAACCCGGGATGGACTCAGTATGGCAAGTTGGCCTCCGCATGTTTGGAATCCTTCAGCTTGTATCTTTACTTAAAATCCCTAGGCGGGACTGAAAAGGATGAGCCCAATGTTAGACTGTTAGACTGATTCGTCCCAATGACCAGTAGTATGGGAGTACACATGAGAGCATATATTGGAAAACACGGTGGCATAGAAACAAGAAGTGGAAATTATTGAGGCACTTCTCCATGATTCGTATGTGGTTCTTCACCTGTTGTGAGAAGAAAATGACACTAGTAGCATTCCCCCCAACCCCCAGCCCACCCCAGACTATCTTTTAAAAATGTTCTATCACAAAAGACACTTCTCACTTCACAGGAAAGGATAGCTTTCCCTATAGCCCTGCAAAAACACCACCTTCCTCTGGTACAAAGAGCAAGTTTGTTTACTGCCTTAGAAGATTGATGAGGGCCAGGACTTGGCAAGCTTACTTACCAGTCTAAAAGACCTGGGTTCCCTCTGCTTAGGGTTGTCTTTTGTTCTGTATTTGCATGTGTCCATGTCCTTTAACCCTCTTCTTATCTCCCCCAGGCTGAAGGCTGTGAAACAGCCAATGCTGATATCCCAGCAACTACCTCTGCTGTGAGTAATCCTGTCCTGTGTGTTGGACCCATACATCTGTGTACTCTCCCAGGATCCACGAAACTGTGGCAGACTAACTTGTTAACTTGCAAGTATGGTCAACGCTCAGAACCTTCACAGTTTTTGACAGTCTTGAAGCCATAAGGAGGTTGAACTTATTGTTTCTTGCAGAGCAGACTTCAGTCTACTCCTGACTAACGTCTTTATAAGGATAAACCCGTGTTCTCATGTGTTTACTTAAATTTTTATTGATTCTGTTGGTGAAAATTACTCCCTTGTGTCTAAAGGGTGCTGTACTAATGAGCACATCTTCCTAGGATGAGGTGGTCTGCGATAGCCTCAGCTCCTATACTCACTTATTGCATAATCTTTTCTGAGCTTCAGCTTTAGCACGTACAAATGAAGAGAAATGAATCTCTTAATGTTCCTTCCAATTATAGCACCTCCAGGCTATGCAAAAAGCACCATCACTTTCATTTTTATGTCTTCTTACTCTAGGTCAGGTACCATTTGATGTGCTTTTTGAATGATCTCTTTAGCCTGCCAGGGTGGTACAAACTGCTAAGTGCTCCGCTAAGTGTTCAGAAGGTATCTGCTCCAATCCAGTTGGAAGAGTCTCAGAAGAAAGGCCTGGTTATCCTCTTTCCAAAGATCATAGCCTTCTACTCAGGTACATGTGAGATCATCCGTTCAAACTGACAACTGACTCTACTGCCACCAGTTTTTTTATCTAGGTGAGGTGACTGAGATACAGAGGGTTAAATCACGTGTCCAGTATAATTTGCTTGGCATAACTTGGATTCAAACCCAGGTAAAGTTTGTAATCTTGGCAATTATGCTGTGTTGCCTGCGATCTTATCAGGGAATAATTGAATCACTTTCTCTTGTAAGGAAGTAACATCCTGAGCATCCTGAAGACCGAAGGAAGAGCGAAGCAGCTGTCGACTCTCTAGGACCTTCACACAATGGAGAAGTCTCACCTTCTCCACCCTCCCCCACCCCTGTGTGTGGGGTGTGTGTTTATATTTGTGTATGTGTCCCACAGAAAGACTCCAAGCTTTGCATTTGTATGTGAAGATACTCATTAGAAGACAAAATAACATCTGGTCAATAAATAATTGATTTCAGTTTTTCAACTCTCTTTCCAAAAGATTGCTTCAGTCTCTGTGTTCTTGTCTGGTGATGGTAAGCTAGGTCACGTCTTTGTAGGGGACTGTTGAGTCATTATCAGGAGGAAGATGAGGCTTTTCCCAGAAGGGTGTCTCTTCCCAGCAAATCACAAGGACGGGTTGCTATGGCTTGGAAATGACTCAATGACAATGAGTTTTGGTTTTACTGAGAAACATGGACTGAAAAGCATAATTACTAGATACTCAGGATTAATAAACAGATGTAAACAGAAATGATAGTCGCTATGCTGGACCATTTTTCTTAAAAATAGACTTTTGGTTAGCCCCCAAGACTGTTACTATATGTTATTATGTTCTTTTGGGGTTGAGATGTGGAGTCATTTCTTCCTTGTGTCCATGAAGCTAGAACAATATTTTTTACGACTAATTCATTTAATAAGTGTTATCTGGTCATTTCTATTTTATCATAGCTGGGTCTCAATGTATTAATGAGGGTCCTGACTGGAGGCATAATTAGGTTCAGGAGGTTCAACTAAATGGACTTTCATTAAAGAGCTATTTATTGAAGACTTATTGAAAATAGCTAACATAAGTGGGAAGAAATACTGAAGAACAAAGATGAACAAAATATTTCAAAAGGCAGCTCAAAAATATAAAATGAGAGGTACAAAGACCTGCAGTTAGAAAATTGGAGACAAACAATATGTGTACCATTTCTCAAGTCAAAATAATTGAAGAAAAATTTCAAGTCTTGAGTGACAATATTGAAGAGTCAAATGAGTAAATTATTGAACGATGCAGGAAGCAATGCAAGAAGAAGGAAGGACTACAAAGAGTTACTGTGCCCAAAAGAACTGATTGCATTTCACTCATAACAGGAGATAGCATGCCCCCTGAAAAAAAGCTATTCTGAGTGGAGCGCTCATCGTATGCATCCCCCCCCCCCCCCCCCCGACTAAGCGAGCATCCAGCAACTAGCTTTGAGTTAGTGCACCCAGTGGCATCACCTGGGAATGTTCTCTCTGGTCATTGAATTTTTTCATAAAAGCATTTTTACTCAAACACACCTCATTTTTTTTGTGAGAGCTGATTTAAGAGAACAGTGTATGGTTATGAAATTTGTTTCCTGCTTGGGAAAACTGTTGCAGGAACTGTTGAACAAGGCTTATAAGGACAGCGCTCTGGGACAAACACAAGTATATGAGTAATTTTCTTATTTCTCAAAAGGTGAAATATTGATTGATGACAAACCTCATTCTGGATGTCCGTCAACTTCCCGAAAGGATGAAAATGTTGACAAAATTTGGGTACATGTGCTCACAGACTGATTATGGACCATTGACAAGATAGGGGAGTTATTTGGACTACATTGGAGCATGGTTCAGTGAATTTCAATGGAAGGTTTGGGAATGAAAAGGGTCACTGAAAAATTTGTGCCTTGTGCTCCGACTGACCAGGAAAAAGAGCATTGAGTGGAAACATGCCATGCTTTGAATAGGCAGCTCCGAGCAACCGAGACTGTTTCCCCAAGGGATTGAGATATGGTGGTATTCTTATAGCCCTGAAAGCAAACATCAATCAAGCCAGTGGGAGATGCCATCATCTCTGCATATCCCCAAATTTCATCAAGTGATATGAAACAATGCTCAGGGTTTTGTTTGTTTGTTTGTTTTTTACTGTGAGGGGGATAGTGTACTTGGAGTTCATTGCACAAGGTCATACTGTTAATCTTTTTATAGAGGTTCTGAAAAGATGGTGTGACTGTGCAGCAAAAAGGGCCCAATTTGTGGTGGACGGGTCTGGTTTTGCCACCATGACAGTGCGCCCACTCACACAGCCATCTCAGCACACTAGTTTTGGGCAAAAACATCATGCCCTTCTTCCCCCACACATTTTATGTGATATGATTCTGGCAGAGCATTCTTGCCTATGATAAAGTTAGAAGACACCTGCCAGGACAACTGACAGCAGGAGATCCTTTTTTGTGCACATGCTGAAGAAGAAGGATCCAATGGTGTGAAAATGATCAAACAGTATCATGAATATCACACACAAGTATAATTTTCAGAGTTGTTTTTGTGTTTAGGGTTCCTGTGAGTCAGAAGCGGGCACATGGCACTTACCACCAATAACTAGGGAATCAACAAGGGACATTGAGACACTCAGAATTTATCAACTATGGAAAATTGTCACCACCCTAAGGAACCCTGTTGGAGTAGTGGCTACAAGTTGGACTGTTATCTGCAAGGTTGGCAGTTCAAACCTCCAGTGGCTCCTCAGAGGGAAGACGGGGACTTCTACTCCCATAAACAGTTACAGTCTGGGAAACTCCTTGGGGCAGTTCTACCCTGCCCTACAGAATCACTATGGGTCAGTATTGTCTTGATGGCAGTGAGTTTGGTTTGGTCACCCCCTTAGGTGAAAAGAGACAACTGTGATGGGGGCAGGTGAGATGGAGTCTGTGTTAGTCTGGGTAGACTAGAGAAATACAAAGAAACTCATGTGCAATTGAACATTGAGAAAATATCCCAACCCAGTCCAGTCCAAGGTCCTAAGTCCGGTATCAGCCCATATGTTTGATATCAATCTATAAGTCCTCTACAGACTCTTGAAGCACATGCAATCATGTCAAATGCAGAATGACCACAAGCCAGTGGGTAGAAAGTCTTTGGATGTGGTGGTGGAAGCATCTTAGTGCTGGCAGGAGTCTCCATGTGGCTTCTCTAGGTCCAGGTTTCTAGCCACATCAGGGTAGGTCCATGTGGCTTCTCCTCAGATGTCTCACGGGGAGCCAGCCTTGTCAGTCGAGTGTCTCCCAGAAAGTGAACTGAGAGAGACAGTGTCTCTGCCTCCAAGAAGGAATGACAGCAGTTTCCAGAATTCTCAGGAGAAAATGCCCACACAGAGGCCTCGTTGACTATCTCCAGATTGACAGACTAGACTGTCACCCCTCTGCTCCGAATCCTCAAATTGACACCAGGTTAGGAGACTGCCACAGAGTTCAATGAGAGCTTGACTTAGGGATGAAGTACAGATGACTAAACTGGAACAGGCATGATGGCATGATGGACATCAGAGAACAGATTCCCAAGCCTCTCCTGTTATCTCTGATTTGCCAGTTCTCCTGCTGACTGAACTCAACTGGAATATTGAATGTTGGGGAATGTGTCTGAGGACAGGGGCAGACAGCCGGTGTGGTATCAGAATGTTTGGTTTAAGCATGCTTTGCCACTTAGTTGCCATTTAATTCACCACTTGAAACAAATATTAAATTTTCTAACAATTATATCATCATGCATTAGTATTTTATAGAAAGCAAACCCCACTTTTGGTTGTGTTCTAGTTCAAGGTTTCAGGTTGACATTGCTCAGCATTTAAATGAAATCCTGAATGTAAATGATCAGTAGGTGGTGCTGCTGAAGCTTCAAAGAGGTTATTTTTTTTGGGGGGGGGTGGGGCGGGGAATCGCCTCAATGTTACAAAGTTTTTTTATGCAATCTGTAAAACCTTGGGGTTTAAAGTTCTGACTTTTTTTTTAAATATGTGGGAATATTTTGCATTTCCTTAGCAATGTCAGGAGCGACAACTAATGCATCTTTATGGAATCTGAAATATGGGCACGTGAGAGACCAAGTGTTCCAATATGTTGTGCTAGGGAGTAACTATGGCCTTCCTGTTCCAAATTCCGATGTCAGAGAAAAACAATGGCTATTGTGTGCTTCGAGATCAAAAAGAAAAAAAGGGTGGTGATAGTGGTGTTTAGTTTTTATTCCTGGAGAAACAGGGAGAGAACAACAAGAAATGCTGTAGCACTCTCTCAGACACCTCCATCTTATGGGGCAAATAGGTACCATTTGTCCTATCAGTACCAAGGAAGCAGGACATTTTAGATCTCTCCTTACTTTAATAATAAAACCAATGCCATCAATTCTGACTCATAGTCACAGGGTTTCGGAAACTGTATGTTTTTCCTGAAGCTGACAAGCTCTTATTTCTCCTGGTGGGTTTTTGTCTTTAAAGATAAAACTGAACTGTAAACAGAATCATGAAGTTTTCAACGACAAAGCTTTGGGAAGATTAGGCCAGCTGATTTTTGTGTACCTTTGGGTTGAATTTACACCAACAGATTAGGCATGCGTCCGCATGTAAATATTCCTCTGCTCCAATGTGTTGCTTTGGAATGCTGAACAGTGAACTCAGATTTCGTGTTTCCTTGGAAAGTAAGACTGGAAAATCATAGTGAAGAGTAGAGTGTCTTCTTTTTTTCTTCAGTCTCTTTCTCCTCATTCTTAGCTCCTATTTGCCCACAATTACTCACATAATTTGTGGAGTGATGTATGGTTTTAGAACTAGACTAGGATAGTAGAAGTTATTTAAAGGGAATGTAGTTATTTTTAAAGTCAGGAAAACCTGTAGGCTAGATAGATATTTTATATACTGACTGTTAGATAAATACTATATTACAGAAGGTTATACATGAGCATTACTATACTTTTTGGCCTTACAAAGCTACATATATTTTATAATCAGGGAGAGGACATCTATTTTTCTGCACATAAATTTAGTACAGACTAAACTATCAGAGCATGCCATTGGTTTAAAAGAAAACAAAAAACACTGAAGTGCACAAAACAAGCTTACCATCGTCACGTTGATGCCAAATCAGATAGACCCTATAAGACGGAGTTGACTAGAGAAGCAAATTCACATATACATATGTGTATGAGGAAAAGGCTTACCGAATACACAGAGCAATTGAATGTTGAAGAAACATCCCAACCCAATCCAGTTGAAGTCCATAAATCCGATATTAGCTCGTATGTCTGATACGAGTCCTCTTCAGACTCACGAAATACATGCAATGATACCAAATGCAGGAGGATCACAGGCCAGTGGGTTGGAAATCTGGTGGGTCGGTGGCATTGTAAACTTCTCAGCACCGGCAGGGGTCTCTCCATGGCTTTTCTGGCTCCAGAAGTCTGGTAGCTTAAGGGTAGGTCCATGTGACTTCTGCAGCTCCCAGGGTGTAGCACCATGGTGTCTTGCCAGGAGAGTGAGTGTCTTCATTTCCTGCCTCCAAGAAGGAAAAAATACTAGAGTTCCCAGAATCCTCAGGAGAAGGACATACCCACATGAAGGCCTCATTGGCTGTATCCGGATTGACAGGTTAGACTCCACCCCTTCACTCTTAATCCTCTCAAGTTCCAAATTGACACCAGATTATGAAACTACCACAAGGACAGAGCAGAATTTTCACCATAGTGTTCCTGAAGTGGTACATCCTTTTTTTTTGGGGGGGGGGGGGAGGGGGATGATAAGAGGCATCACTGCCCTCTGGTGGGAGTGGGAAGCCCAGCCTTACTCCTGGAGAGCTGTACATCTTTACAGAAGATGATTGACAGCCTCATCTTTCTCTCAGATAGGAGCCAGTGAGTTTCAACTGCTGGGTAACTGTCAGCAGCCCGGTCTTTAACTCACTTCACCACTGGCTGTCCCGACTACCCTGGTGAGAGCAGGGTGTGCCTATCTGATGGTAATGTCATTTTGCTGAATTCACACCAAGAGATTTATTTGGCAAGACCTGCTCAGGGGACTCTGCAACTGTGGAAATGATCTAGAATCAGTAGACTAGGTCCATGGGCGCCCCTGAGCTTCCTTCCTGGGCTCATTGTCCATCCAGATTGATCCCAAGAGCAGTCACACTGCCACCAGGCCGTGCCTTTTTGCACATCAACAACATGCAGTCACAGGAAACAAACCCCGGATCTGCCAGAACGTTCCTGGCACGTTGTACATTCTTTCTCCCAGACGCCACATGGAAAACAAATGAGCCAACCTTGAGATACAGATGATTTTTTTCCTCATAATCCAAGTGACTTTAAATGTTTTGACTTCCTGTGTGCAGGAAGGAAATGACAGTTGGGAGAGTGGCGAACAGGTGCTACCCTGGAGAGAGTGATATCTTCTGCTTACTAAAATAAAAAGCACTGAATCAACACTCCTACATGGAAGTGAATTCTAACCACAAGAGTCAGTCTTTCCATTTCAGAAAACCAAATCTGTTTCCTAGCAGGAAGTTGTTAAACCCAGCATTAAAGAGCAGCTTAAGGAGCGGGATACTTAGAATCTGTGCTGGGCTAATCCAAGGAGAGAATTGGGGTGGTTTGACAAATACCTCTCTCCTTGACTCTCCAAGGGATTTAGAAGGGACAGGAACAAGAATGGAAAAAGCTGGGCCCAGTGAGAAGGGTAGGTGATTTTAAACCCTTTTTCATCTTCTCTGTCTTTTCAGGTCAGGGACGTGAATTATTAACTCTTGGGAGTTTACTGTTATTGTATAATAGTGATGTTCCTTTTCCTTACCCCAGCTAACTGGTGGCTTCATCACTAAGAAACTGTCCATCCCTCCAAGTCTGGAATGTAGGATTTAGGGGAATGTTATTTCTAAGGGCCGAGGACTCTGAATTAGTTGAAGGCTATTCATTAGACCAATGGCAGTTCCTCAGACCAATGCCAAAACCAACAAATCTCTGCAGCCTCTTTTGTTAATGGTTCAGATCCATTGTGGAATATTGGCATTCATGCCACACAGATTTGGAAGGGGTATAGTGTCAATGAAAGTCTACATAAGATCATAGTCTTTTCTGAACATGGATAATGTGTTGAATATGTTTTGAAAAAAATGCCTATATACTCGAGTATAAGTTGACCCAAATATCAGTCAGGACACTACATTTTACCACTAAAAAGGCATAAAAATGTGCTGAAAAACCAGGCTTATACACAAGTATATATGATATATATACATATGTATATATATATACATATATACACACATATATAATAAAATTCAACTCCAAATGTCCAACCAGGGAGCAAGTATTTTTCATGCCTTCTCCTATCTTCTGCTTGTTTGGTGGTTATTTTATGACTCTGCAGTGAGGAACTAGATGGATATTTGAAGAGAAATGTGCTTAGTTAGCTGCTTCTTAGAAATGAGGATAAACAAATTGACCCAAAAAAGAGCACTGTATTTCTTATTAAGTTCGAAATACTCTTTTTTTTTTTTTTTTTTGGCATCACTGCTCTCCGG
>PVJH01008892.1:0-82378 GCA_004026705.1 Nesogale talazaci | reverse complement strand
TAAAACTGATCATGGTGATGATTGGACAACTCTTCTTAGTGTAAGTGAACTCTTGCATTTTATGATATGTGAATTCTGGGTAAATGTAACTATTGAGGTGGAAACTCATGTGGCTTCACCTATATGCACTATAAGCACCCAATGTTGCTGCCAGGATTTTCAAAGCCAATGATTTTGTCAAGTTTTCTGATGTTTTTTTTGCAACAATATTATGACAAGTCATAGCTGTGAGTCTATAGCAATATTTTTAGTAAAAACATAATCAAGGTAAAAGGAGAAAATCCAAAAAGTCTTTTGCTCAGTTACTCATAATGCTGTAATTAATAAAGTTATATAATTCAATGTAGAGAGGCTTTAACCAAACAATTTGTTGCTAGTATTCGTGCAATATAAGAAATGTTAACTTAATCAACTTATACTTGTATCTATCACATATTAGTTGGTGAGGCCCACCTAGCAAAACATGGGGGTCTCAAAGACTTGAAGATAAACAAGTGGACATCTAGCTGAGTAGCAGCAAAGCCCACATGAAAGAAGCACACCAGCCTGCTGTGTGATCACAAGGAGTCGATGGAATCAGGTAATAGGCATTAAAGACCCAGAACAAAAAGTCACTATCAACGTGAATGAGAGGGAGGGCAGAGTGGAGACCCAAAACCCTTCTGTAGACAACTGGACATGTGCTTACAGAAGGGTCACAAGAAAAAGAAAGTATAGCACAGTCAGGAGGAAATATAGCACTGATGAGGCATACAACTTTCTTCTAGTTCTTCGATGCTTCCTCCCCCTCACCCACTATCATGACCCTAATTCTACCTTACAAATCTGACTAGATCAGTGCATATACATGGGTACTGATAAGAGCTGGAAACAGAGAATCCAGGACAGGTAAACCCCTGAGGACCAAAAAATGAGAGTAGTGATACCAGGAGGGTAAGGGAAAGGTTGGGGGAGCTAGGGGGAACCAATCACAATGATCTACATATAACCTCCTCCCAGGGGGTCGGACAACAGAAGAGTTGATGAAGGAGACAGTGATCATTGTAAGAAAAAAAATTATAAATTATCAAGGGTTCACGAGGGAAGGTGGGGGAGGGGGGAAGTGAGTTGAAACCAAGGGCTCAAGTAGAAAGAAACTGCTTTGAAAATGTTGGTGGCAATAAATGTACAAATGTGCTTGACACAATGGATGGGTGGATGGATTGTGATGAGTGTTGTAAGAGCCCCCAAAAAATGATTTTTAAAAAAATAAGAAAAAGAAGTGTTAGCTGGAGGAGGAAAGGATCGACTGTGCAAATGCTCCCGCAGGGTTAAATAAATGAAGACTGAATGAACGTTGGTTTGACAAAGTCGAGGTCACGAATGACTTTAATGAACTTTGGCTTCAGCAAGCCATGTGTCAATGGGTCACCCTCACAAGTACTGGATCTAGGGAAGTGACGGTCCTGAGTAATCTGGTGAGTGAAAAAATAAATTTCTTTAGCTCCGGTGTGGGGGAGGAGCACCTCAATGACAAAAAGAGAAAAGGGGTACGGTGTCTGGCTTTAAAACTTTCGAGACAGGCTGAGCCCCGGTGGTGTAGTGGTTGTGGGCAGGACTGCAGCCCACTGGGACGGAGGTTCAATTCCAGCAGTGGGGCTGGGCCTCCTACTTCCACCACCGGAGAGCAGTGATGCCCCCCCCAAAAAAGAAAAAAAAACTTTAGAGACAAAAGGACTTGAGGAAGCAGCCAGGCCATTGGCATTTAAGGGACAGGCTTGTGTAAGACAGGCAGAGAGGCTTCTGCATGTGTATATAGAAGCCTTTATTTTCTCGTGACTCAAGAGATTATGCTGTTAACTTACTGACTCTTTGTTCTCTCCTCAACTCTACCCTGAAGAAAGCTTAATCTTTTAAGTGGAAGAGAAAAGAGGTCACCTACGAGCAATTAAGCCATCGCTCATACAAAATCTGGACTTAATTCATTACCTGAAAGGATGCTTGCAACATCCTTCTTCAGCTTGAGATTTGTTGCTCCAATATGGATTTTGTTTCTGACATTGTTGCCACACCTTTGAAACAGCATGGGGAAATGCACACTGTACTTTCTCTACATTCAGCCCCAGGAGAACAGACTTCTGTGTTCAAGGCCAAGCTTGCTCTTTCTATCGTCATGCACACCGTCTCCCGTCAAATCTCCTCTCGCCAGCATTCCTGCCAATTGACCCATTTAGAACTGTCTCCCCACCCCCGACTCCTTTCTTGTTCACACAGAGCCAGACATATGTTGAGTACAGAAGAGATGATATACTTAAACCCATCAGAATAATTCATCTTGCTATTTTTAAAAAAATGGAAGCTCCGTCTCAAGATTCCTGAACAGTACCTTTTAGCTCATTAGCAATTAGCAATTGTTTCCTTTCTAGTTAAACCAGAAGGTAAAATATATTTCTAGGGAAGCATCTATTTATACCACCTAAATGCTGCTTTGGTGCAACCTGATAGTGGGGACTATCATGAACTTCTATGATTAAAAATAGGACAATCTCTACTGGTGGGCCTTGGGTCTTCACTCTGCCCTCCCCTCATTCCCATTGATATGCTTTTTGTTTGCTTGTTTGCCTTGTTTTGTTTGGGAGCAACATACTAGAAGGGTAAGGGGGGTGGGCAGAGAGTAAAGGGGAACCAATCACAATGATTGCCATGTGGTCCCCAACCCAGGGGGAAGGATAGTAGAAAAGTGAGTGAAATGACACAGCAGTCAGTGTAAGACATGAAAAAAGAAAGAAAGAATTTATAAATTATCAAGGGGCCATAGGGGGAAGAGAAGGTGGGAAATGAGGAGCTGATGCCAGGGGCACAAGTAGAAAGAAAATGTTTTGGCAAAAATTATGACAATATATGTACAAATGTGCTTGACACAATGGGTTATGATAAGAGCTGTAAGAGCCCCCAATAAAACTAAATTTTAAAAAATAGGAAAATCTCAGTTAAGCTTCATTATTGCAAACCCAACTTCTTTAAAGATAATGGGAAGTCAACCTTTATCTTTTTTACCATCAGTGTCAGTTTACCCAATAAGCAAGATAAGCCCGGGATTGCTTGTGTTTATTTACCGATCGGCAGTGAACAATTCCACCTTGTTTCACAGAGATGACTCTGCTTCTAGGTTATAGTTAATATCTCTCTCTCCCAACCTCACAGCACAAAGCCCTACCAAATCAAAGCCTCTTCCAATCTATTCACCCTGACAGTAAGCGAGATAAGCACAAGTTTACTTGTGTTTACTTATCTGGCGGGAGCAATTTCTGTGAGGGATTCTTACTGAGTAATCCATCGAGAATCCTTTGGAGCAGGTTTGGAAAAGGACATTGCAAAGAAAGTTCATAGCATTACTAATGGTCAGAAAGGATCATGAACCCTCTTCAAACACAAAGTGTTTCCAAGATGATCTATTTGTTGAAGAAGACTTACCCATGGCACTTTTAGAACAGAAAGATAGGGTATATCGTAAGCATAATAGATATCTATTTATAAGTTCACTATATCATTACCACTGTCTTTCTAAAGTTACTGAGCTACACACACACACTCACAACACCCGCAGACACCTACAGCCATGCAAATATACACAAACGTCTTACCAACCCACGCATTGCATTTGCCAACACCCACACCCCCCTAGCAAGCTGAAATTTTCCAGATTAAAAAAAAAATGCAATCATGACTCCTTTCTTTTTGTGCATAATAACAGTTCCCTCTAGACTTGAGTAATAAATGGACGATACACCAAACTGCTATTGCACAATTATGTAATGACAATTTTAGCCATAGAAAACTAAAAGGCGGGGGGAGAGATGGTCTTTCTTGGTTGACTAAGAAGTAGCCTATAAAAGAGATATGCCTCTTCTCCATGTCTGCAGAATTCCTCACACAGCACACATGACTGGGTTCTGGGCTTAACCAAATACAATACACAAAAACACATTTAGTAAACTTAAAATAAATAGTATGCTTTCCTAAAATATTATTTTTAGCCGTTGGGTTGTGTAAGCAGCCAGCAGAAAATGTAATATGAAGGCAGCTTCTCCCCAAAATGTAAATATGCGGGGCATATATTAAGAATCTTACCAGGCCAGGACCAGCAGATGATGAAAGATGACAGATTGGCTGGCATTATCTCCCCCATTCTGGGTGCTTGTCTCATGCAATCTGCTCCCACGGGGCTGAGCCATTGCCTTGTTCTAAAAACACCAACCACACACACACCACCTCCGATCCTGGAAACTGAAGAACACTACACTGCGATAAACATTTGTTCTGTGAAGTTTTTCTTAACTAAACTTTTGGGACTTTTCTTTACTGCATGTTAAGAATGCACTTGACGCACAGCATTCAGAAAATTTCCTTCGTTGCTATCCAAAGTCGTTCAGAAATATTTGTTAAACAAACATTTGCTGTGCACAGGCCGTGTGCCAGGGCACCACAGTAGCTGTTGAAGATGTAAAACTGAACCAGAGCTGATCTTCTCCTGAAAGAGAATATCGTGGGTATAAAAAAACAATGTCTCTGGCCCTGCTTGGGGCATGTCCTCATGACGAGATCACCAAAGATGCTGTTGGTACAGCAAAGTGAGATGAAGAAAGCAGGTGGTGCTGACTGTCAGAAAAAAATAGCGTCTGGGGTTTTAAAGACTTGTCTTAAAACAAGCAGCCATCTAAATGAGGCTTCACTTAGGTCCATCTAAATGAGGCTTCACTTAGGTCCACCTAGAAGAAACATGCCAGCATAGGTGACTCAAGGAGAGTAGATAATAACTCCAAATCCAGAAGAAAGGACAGAATTAGAGTTTACCTTCTGAACACCCAGGTTACAGAAAGCTATGGATGACAGTGAAAGCCCAGAACCCAGTGGGAGGGTCCCCCACATGGTATAAGTCTTTGATAAATCCCCTCTGGCTACGGACCAGACACAAGAATGACCTTGCTATCAGACAGAGTGCATTATAGGATGGATGACTGCAGTAGTTGTTAGGTTAAAATTGACATCTTGTCATTTGACCTCACTTATTATATGTAGATGTAGATATAGATTCCAGTTTTTAATATTTCCTATTTTCGGTTGAAACTGTTCTCTGTTTTATGTTGTCATTGTTGTTAGGGATTTGGGGGGGTGGGGGAGGTTGATTTTGAATTTGTATTTTGTGTGTAATTCAGGATAGGTAAATTTATAGAGATGACAACTGGATTAATAGTTTCCTAGGGTCATGCAGGGGAGGTTGGTGGGAAATGGGGAGCCAACAACAACGAGTACAAGGAAGAAAACATGTCCTGAAAATTATTGTGGTTCTGATTGCACATCTCTTTAGAACATGACTGAACTATTGAAATGCATGACATGTGAACTAAATGATGTGAGATGAATGATATGTAAAATCATTTGTTTTAATGCAAACTCACTGACAACCTGACTCATAAGACAAATCCATTCTGCCATCTACTTTTGCAAATAAAGTTTTATTGGAACACATCTAAAAATACAATCCTAACAGAACAATATGAGAAAAGAGGCCAGTGTCATTCACTAGGCCTGAGAGATTCAGAGAAACCATGCTGAAGAGGTTATGCTTTGATCTGGACTGCTGAGAATGAGAAGAAATCCACTGAAGGGACAGGCAGGGATAACATTCCAGACACAACTACTGAGACCAATGGGGGAGATGAACCACCTGGAATTACAAGGAAGAACCCAAAGACAATCAGGGGGTTGGGATAGGTAGCAAGGGCCTCAGATGCTGTGCTCTGATTTTATTCTAAACACAATAAGGAATCACCAAAAAGATTTTTAAAGGAAGGGGAGAGAAATAATCAATGTACTCACTATAAAGAGAATGATGGCAATTTGGAGAGTGAATCAAAACAGTAAGAAAAAGAGGCCTTGACATGAAGCTAATGCCAGTGCGCAGAGAAAGGAGGCTTCAAGAGCTCTTCCAGAGATCCGCTGAGCGCGGCCTTGGGGTCTGGGAGGTGACCGGCGCAGAGTTCAGGGTGGATGCTGTGACAGAGGTGAGGGACCGCCGGGGACGGACAACAGGAAGAGAAGAGAGGATCAAGGCTGAGAAAGGAAGCTAGCTATGAGTCAGCTACCTCATGGGCTGCCTTAGAGGAGTGGAGAAGTGGGTAGGAGACGTGGTGGGCGTCAAAGAACTCTAAGACCATGAGTCATCACTCCTGAACCTAAAGCCAGCAGCCTGATATCAGGAGACAGGGCCCTAGGGTCAATGGATGTGACCGAGAGACCTGGATGTTCACAAACTTGGCAACTTGTATGGAAGAACATAATTCGACTGGAAGAAGTGTAGCTCAGGAACAGGTGCTTTTGGTTAACTTACTCAAGAGCCATTCCCAACCTCTTCTCCCCAGAGTCAGCTATCACTTGGTCGGGAGTACCCATTACCTGGAGATTGCAGTGTGGGGGAGGGAGGGGACTCTGCTGGGAGCCTTCAGGGAAGAGGCTTTCTCTTCTAATAAAAGGAACAGATATGGCTGGTGAAGTTCCCTTCTTTCTGCTTTGAAGGAAATATCGATGTCTGCTGCTTCTTCGGGTCAGTATGCCATTCATGAAGAGATGAAAAAATTCAATACCCTGATGATGGCACATTAGCCCCACTTTCAGACCTGGGCTAAGGGATGCTTTTAAACAAAACCTAAGGAAAAATAGTGCCATTAGGCATCAAATGAATCGAGAGGAATGGGGATTTATTCTAAGAAAGGTTTGAGGATATAACATATTCTCTACTGAGGGGGAGTACATATTGGGGACTCAAAGCACATGTGTAGGGAACACGACATCCCCTTACAGAAAGGACTCGGAGGAGAAGAACCAGTCGGGGTGCAGTATAGCACTGATGAAACATACAACTTTCCTCTAGTGCTTTAATGCTCCCTCTGCTCCACTATCGTGATCCCAATTCTACCTTACAAATCCAGCTAGACCAGAGGATGTACACTGTCACAGATAGAAACTGGAAATACAGGGAATTCAGGACACATGATCCCTCAGGGCCAGTGGTGAGAGTGGCAATACCGGGAGGATGGAAAGAAGGTGGGGTAGGAAGGGGGAACCGATTATAAGGATCTACATATAACCCACTGCCTGGGGTATATGAATGAAGGGAGACATCGGACAATGTAAGATATGAAAAATAATAGTAATTTATAAATTATCAAGGGTTCATGAGGGAGGAGGAAGCAGGGAGGGAGGAGAAAAAATGAGCTGATGATACCAAGGGCTTAAGTAGAAAGCAAATGTTTTGAAAATACTGAGGGCAACAAATATACAAATGTGGTTGGCATATAATGGATGGATGGATGGATGGATGGATGGATGGATGGATGGATGGATAGATGGATGGATGGATGGTGATAAGAGTTGTATGAGTCCCTAATAAAATGATTGGTTTAAAAAAATTCTCTGGTGTTTTCTGCACCCAGGACATAGTGGATGTACACTGCTCCCATGCTGAATCAATAAATATGGAATAGTGGGGAGGAAGGAACTATCGCATCACAGCGGTGGAAGTGCGAAGTTACTGACTGAAAGACCAGCAGTTCAAACCCACTCATCCCTCTGCATGAGGCAGGTGTGGCAGTCTGCTTCTATAAGTCTTGGAAAGGCATTGTGGTCATTCCACTCTGTTCTCTAGCATCCCTATGAATGAGGATCAATCCAAGAACACAGGCTTGGGTTTGGGTGGAGGGGGCATAGTGGAAGGGTTTGAGGAAAGGCCAAAAGGAAGACTCGGACATCACAAGGAAGAGTCGGGCAGACAGGGCTTAGAGTAGGCTGGCTCTTTAGAGATACGGTACAGTAGTCTCTGAAAACAGTGAAGCAGCAAGAATTTTAGCATTAACTAAAGAGGAAAAAAGAACAACTGGTTAATTATGTGGGCTCTGCAATTTCAGATCACAAAACTCAGGGAAGGAAAGAAATAAACAGAAGAGAAAAACAAATGGAATCAATATTCTGGTGTGGGTGTTCTTTTCAGAATCCCTGGGAGTAGTAGGTCTCTGTGCCTACCTTTCAGCCTAGGAACCCTGGTAGTGTCATGGATTATGTAGTGGCTGCTAGCCACAAGGAACCCTGGTAGTGTCATGGATTATGTAGTGGCTGCTAGCCACAAGGTCAGCAGTTCAAAGCCACCAACTGCTCCTCAGGAGACAGATGACACTTTCTCCACTCCTATAAAGATTTACAGCCCAGCAATGCCCACCTCCCTGACCTGGCTGCTGAAAACAAACTGAGTACATAAGCAAATGTAGTGAAAAAAGCAGATAGTGCTCGGCTATTAAAAGATATATAGCATCTGGAGTCTTAAAAGCTTGACATCAAACAAGTGGCCACCTAACAGGGAATTAACAAAGACCACATGTAAGAAGCCCACCGGCCTGTGTGATCATGAGTCCACCTGTAGATAATCGGTCATTCCGGCACAGAGGGGCTCCACGGGGGCAGTTAAACACCAATGAACCAGTCAACACTCCTCTAACTCTTTAATCCTTCCTCCCCCACTATCATGATCTCCGTCCTACCTTGGAAATCCTGCTAAAACATTGTACATACAGTGGCACAGACAAGAACTTTCAATATGTGGTATTCAGAATAGATAAACCACCTCAGAAACAGTAATGAGAGTATCAATTCCAGGAAGGTAAGGGAAGAGAAGTGGGCAAAAGAGGGAACAGTTAATAATGATGGTGGAATAACCTCCCATGAGGGGGGATGAAAACCAGGATAGCAGATGGAGGGATAGATTGGGTGGTTTAAGATATGTATAAATAATCAGAACAATATTATTATATTATAATATATTAATAATATTAAGGGTTCATGGAGATGGCAGCGTAGGGGAAGGGGAGGAAGAAGAACTGATAGCCAAGGGCTCAAAAAGAAAGATGATGTTCAGAAATTGTTGGTTCCAACTATTGTACATGTCTGCTTGATACAATGGATGTGTGGACTGTTATAAAATATGCAAGTGCCTCCGATAAAGTGATTGAATAAATAAAAATTTTTAAAGAAAAAAATATTTAAAGCTCAGAAACCCACAGGGATAGTTCTCCTCTAGAGTCACTATGAGTCAGAACTGATGCCGTGGCAGAAAAAGAGAGACAGAAGGAGACAGAGACAGAGATAGAGAGATTATTGGTGTCAGTCCATCCAAACAGGAGGTACGAGTTTGATTCCCATGACCGCACCTCAGGAACAGCTCATCAGATGAGGTTTGCATCCTGCTATGATATTGAGCCGGTTTCAGCAAAGCTTTCAGAATAAGATTTGGAAGAAAGAGCTGGCAAACTGCTTCTGAAAATCAGCCAGTAAAAAGTCCTACAAATCACAAGGGGCCCATCCCCAACCAGTATGCCCCTCAGGATGTTTAGGGCCAGGCAGCATTTCATTACATTGTGCATGGGGGTGCCATGAGTCAGAAGCTATTAACAGCAGAAGCATTGATATGTGAAAGAGCACCACCTCGTCTCAGATACCCCCCTCTCAAATCTACCCAGGGACTCTTTGGGGGACACAAGTCATCTTGTAGAGCAATGTTTCTACTGTCTGGCTCATGGAAAAGTCATAAATTCATTCCCAGAAGCTTTGATCTCCGGTTCCTGACAATGTGGAAGTCTCAGCATGTCCGGTGATGGCCATGTTGGATCCGTAAGAAAGCACTCTCATGGCAGGGAATAAGCCATTGGACAAGAAGAAACTCGCCAGCGGGATTTAATCAAGTGGTGTGGCTTTCGTCAGTTTTCTGGATGGAGAAAGATGGCCCAGCAGCTGAAAAGGCCCATGGTTGGAGAAACCTTACCATCTGCAAGGCACTCATAGCATCTCCCACAAAACCTCACTGTCTCCTAAATGCCACTAAGGCCTCGTTTCCCCCTCGTACATCACCCTTCTCACGTGAGTCTCTCGTGCATTTCCACCTCCCTCAACAAACTCAATACAGAAAGTAAATCTGATGGTACCTAGGGTGGTCTTTTTATAAGTAGCAGTATATTACATACGTAGACTGGGATCACATGGAGGAGGAAATTTTCTTCTGGCGTTTAAGGCATCGGAATCATGTGGACATTACTAATTCCAATATTGAGACTGTTTTTTATCAGTTAAATAATATCTCAATGTTCCACTTAAAGAATGACATTTCCAAATGTTATTTTCTTATATATAATTCCAAGAATGTCTTATGATATGACTAGAGAAACTGAGCTGATTTTCAATGGATCAAAGATATAGTCCAGTTAAACCGTGTTTAATATTTGGGTCTCTATTAGTGGACATCCTCACACATTGCCTACTGGGGAGGAAGCCCTAATAAGACACAGCACCACCTAATGACCTCTCACACTGAAAATGCAATCTGGTAGGCCATTGGAGCATCTTCAAGCTCACAGACCCTTGAGACACATAATTTATTTCATATCAACTATAATCTTTACCATCTTCACAGATTTAATAGAAGCAAAGTCAGGATAGAACAACTTTAAATAGAAGAGAATAGGGTCTGCAATTTTTAAATTCTGTCAAGTTATACTACCTTACTCAATTCCTTTCATGTTATTTCTTACATCTCAGTAAGCCGCCACTTCACCCAGAGCAAAAACCTGAAGTCCTTCGTAGGACCCTCATGGCCCTGCACAACCTGGCCTTCTTTCTGGTTCTCTATCATTTCCCCTCAGACCATCTCTGTCTGCCATACTATTCTTTCTGCCCTTTCTCAAACTTGGAAACCTCAGGGCCTTTGCACTGCTGTCCCTTTTTCCGGAAAGTGCACTTTGGCATGCCAAATCATCTTTGGCTTCTTTTCTTATTCTCCCTGGCATGTTTCCCATCTGCCCATTTTATCTGTTGTCTTCAACCACTAGAATACAAGCTCCCAGAGGACAGGGAATGGGTTTTGATTACTGTAGACTCTGCAAAGCCTCCAACAGATTCATAGCGTGAATTTGTCACATTAAGTCCTCAATTCATGTCCAGGAATCCTGGATCCTGAAGGCGCAGAAAGAGTAGGCTATATGAGAAACTCTCACACCAATCCCATGGTCAAAGACAAGGAAGGGTATGTCAGAAGTATGTATGTCTGGGTGCGTGGTCAGCTCTGTGAGATGCAACTTGTGCAGTCATAGCAGGTTCTGCACTTACCAGGGTCTACGCTTGGTTGACTGCTCTGCAGTCGCCCACTGGACATTCTTAAATTTAACATGCTTAACAAAGGGTCCTGCAGTTTGCACTGGGCCTCACAAGTTATGCAGCCGATGTCAGGAATAGGGTGGGTGTAAGACAGGCAGGAGCTGGGTGGACTTGCATGAGTGAAATCACCCACTGAGAACATCCAACTGAAGATGGACAAGTCTCACAACCCATGACCCTTTGGGCCAGTCACAGCCAAGGAGCATCCATCCCATCACAAATCCTTAAAAAAAGAGATTCGCCCCCAAGGCGGGTGAGTTTTCCACTTACCTTCAGACTAAAACAGTTCCCAGACGCTGCAAATGGCTAATGTGCTGAGCTGGGAACCAGAGGGCTGGAAGTGTAAGCCTATCCCCAAAGAGTCAAAGAAGAAAGGCTTGAATAGCTACTTGCAAAAACAATCAGCCTCTGGAAGCGCTATGGAACACAATTCTAATCCGACCTGCGTGCGTCGCCGTGAGTCAGAGTCAACTCGACAGGAACCAGTCTTCTCAGACTCGGACAGCCTAACCCTTCAGTGAGTCATGGATTGCCTCTGACCGTTCTTTCCCCTGCAAAGCCTCTCATCCCGTCTCCCCCTCTGTACCCACCCCGTCCCCCTGCCCCCAGGATCAAGGTCAACGCATGCCCACAGAGAGAAGCAACAGCACGTTAACATAGGTAAAAAGGGAAAGATTCTTGAGTGCGGAACTGCAGCCCGCGGGTTTGGCAGTTCAAATCCAGTGGCGGCTGGGTAGCGCCCACGACCACCAGGGGCAGTGAAGCCCACAAAAACCAAAAAAAAAAAGGGGGGGGGGGGGAAGATCCACTTCTGTACACCTTAAAGCAAACTGCAGAGTACCATTACAGGAGGAAGAAACGATGGTTGTAGTTTCAGCATCTGATAAAGGCAGGAAGGAAAGAGGGGACTTGGCCCAGGAGAAGTGGAATGTGTAGGTAGGTGTGGTGCAAAGGCAAGGAGCAGAGGAAAATAAAGGAAGGAGAAGTAAGGCATCGCTGAAGGCGTGGTGACCGCCTTGTCCCTGCTCAGGGTACCAACAAATGGCCTGTCATGTTAGCCTGGGCAGAACCAGAGGTAAGTTCAGTGAGTGTTCAGCCGCCCCCTGCTGGCCTTTATGAGAAATGTCCTCTCTGTGTCATACAGGCAGAGTTTCCCAGTTTTTCCAAAAGGATACATACAAACCAAAATATGAAAGATTCCTGCAGGTTAGGATCATTTTCAAAGTATTTCTCTTAGCAGTGTAATCACAAGTGCTCCATGTGAAAACATGTAGGGGAGAAATGCAGCATCTGCTTGAAGAGAGAGATTAGATCCCAAAGTACTGAATGGCGCCCTGATGGTGCAGAGGTTAAGCATTGGGCTGCTCATTGAGAGGGTCTTAAGTTTGAACCCACCAACCTCTTCACAGGAGAAAGATGAGGCAGTCTGCTACTACAAAAATGTACAGCCAATGAGAAACCCTCTGTCCTACATGGTCATTGCGTGTCAGAATGGACTTGCTTTGCATGGATCTGTTTGGCTTTTTAATTTGCTTTGGTTTTGTGTTTGTTTCTTTAAGTACTGGCTGTAGTCTACATTGAGGGATGGAAAACCATGGAACTCCCGAGCTGTCTGTCTCTCTGTTCCCTCCATCGATGAAGGCAGACATGGGACATTGGCAGGCATTCTCCGTTCAAAGTGCTCACTGCCCCTGAGTTGATACTTCCACATAGAACAGAGTAAAACTGCCCTTGTGGTTTCTGAGACTGACACTCTTTATGGGAGTAGAAAGTCTCATCTCTCTCCCCCAGAGAAGATGGTGGCTTCGAAATGCTGACCTTGCGGTTGGCAGCCTGACACACAACCCACAACACCAACCACCCCTCACTGAGCTCCAGGGAGGCAATTCTCAAAGCACCGCTGCTAAGGCTCCGTCACACAGGCATGGGCTCATCGCACACAGATGTGTTTAAGCATGTCTACGTTACCAGAGAAGGACTGCAGTCTTGTAATGGTGCCTTGAAAAAAGGCCCGATGAAGAAAATTATTGATGCTATCGATGGAATTTCATACCAGAGGGGGATGATTGACAATGTTTTTTCGAGTTTTGTTCGTGAGGCTTGTTTTGTTTTGATTTTTCAGGCGGGGTGTTTTTGGTTTGGGTTTCTTGGTGGTGGTGGCGGCTTTTGTTTTTGTCATGATATGACCACTGTGATAGGTAGGTTTATTGGGTCAACCTGGCGAATAGGAGCATGTGGGATTAATCAGGTCACAGTTTGATTAGAGGGCAAAGAGGTAAATGACTTGGCAAGACCCACCCTCTCTCTCTTGCTCTCTGTTGACTGGACCAGTGCGTGGCTGCTGTAGCTACTTCTCTGTCTCAACTTGTGAGCTGCACTACCTGTGGGACTATCTGTGGATCATGTCAGTAGAGCTTGAGGATCCTTCAAGACCGGCTTTGCCATGCCGCTGATGCGAACATCACTTGAGTTTAAGCCTGGTGGGTCTTGTTATCTTGGCATTACTAAAGTTCACTATCCCGCTTCACTAAGCTCCTGAGCTGCTGACTGTTGGTGACCTGCCCTGCTGTTTGCTGCCTGTGGGTAGACTGCCTGTACTACCTGAGGGAAGATTCAGTTGCATGCTTCCTTGACCTAGAACCCAGCAACCCTCTTGAGTTGAAGGACTTCCAGTATAAACTGTTTCATGTAAGTGAGTTGAACTGAACCCTCTGTACTTCAGTATGGACTAATTACCGTATTTTTCAGACCATAAGATGCACCCAGTTTTTAGAGCAGGAAAACAAGAAAAAATATTCCAAAGTAAATATTACCGGTGTATTAAAATGTTCTGGAGTACCATGCCTTCAGACCATGGCATACCCTCATTTTCTCCCACTTTGGGCCGAGGCAGTGGGGGGAGAGGGGGAATATGTCTTATGGTCCAAAAAATATGGTAGCTGTTATAATCCTTCGTGCTGTGTATATATATATATATACAAACAGAACCCTGCCTAACATGACCACTAAGGTAAACCAGAGTCATTCATAACCCATGGGCAAACAGATGGATTCTGGGCTTCCACTTACTCTAGCCCCAATCCAAGAACAGTCCATTCTGATAGCATGACCCTGCAGGATACTTGCCTTTTTGAAGAGATTACTGAAGATAAGGGTGCTAAAGTAAACTGTGGTCAATAAAGCGGATGGTGCCTGGCTATCTATTGGAATGGTAGTGTCGGGGGTCTTAAAGGATTGTTTTCAAAGAAGAAGTCATCTAAGTGAGGTGGTAACTAAGTCCACATCAAACAAGCACACCAGCCTGTGTGATCCAATGATGATGATTAAAAAATCCAATAGTGTGAAGGGAAAAGTGTCAGAGCTTAAATTGTGATCACTCAATTTGTAGAAAGCTATGGAGGACAGTGGAAGCTCAAAATTCATCTGCAGAGTATCTAGTCAGATTAAGCCTCTGGCAAATCCTCCCTGGCCACAGAAGAGAGACTCAAACAGCTTTACTACCAGATAGATATTATTGTAAACTTGATTATGGTTCATTGAACCATGATATAATGTGATACTTGGTCAGTTGACCTCACATTTGACCCAACCTGAATTTTCTCTAGGCTTAAATATTTCTCGCTTGTTTCATGATAGAAATTTCTTCTCTATCTTTTTTAATATTTCTTACTCTTTAGTTTTTTCTTCTTTCTACCTCATTTTTTGTTTGTTTTTCATTGTTTCTGTTAGGTTTCCCAGTTTATAATGCACAGAAGGAGTGGATGCATAGAGATATTAACTGGTATGATGGTTTATGGGGGTGGGGCCTGGGGGATGGTAAGGGGAATTGGAGAGTAAACAATGAATTCAGGAGAGAAAAACACTAAAATTGATGTCAATTATGTCCATACAAACCTCTTTAAAAGTGATGTAACTATGGAGATGTACAATGAGAATTTTGTTATATCAACAAAAATAGAAACTAAATTGAGCAATGGTCATGATGGGTGAAGGAAGAAGAGTTTTTGTTTAGGGATCATTGAGTTTATGTGAATACTGATGGACTAATTTGGAAAAGTATATTAATAATGGTTGTACAACATGAAAAGTATAATCAATAGCACTGAATAACATATGTAGAAGTTATTGAATTAGAGTATAATCAATAGCACTGAATTGGACGTATAGAAGTTATTGAATTAGAGAATGTTTTGTTGTGTATACTTTTGTCAAATTTTTAAAAATGATAATTTAACCAATAATGAGTACTAGGAAGAAGAAAATGTTCTAAAATTCACTGTGGTAATGATTGTACAACTCTTCTTGATATGATTCAACTATTGAATAGTATGATGTATAGATGGAGTATCAATAAAACTGTTAAAAATAATACCAATCAAAACAGTGACTTTCTAGGTGATCTGCTGAGCCAGTTAAATTCATGGTCAAGACATCCATTTAAAAGGCTATGTGGAGGAAGTGGGGGGATGATACCCAGAGCTCAAGTAGAAAGGAAATGTTTTGAAAATGATGATGGCAACATATGTACAAATATGCTTGACACAATGGATGGATGGATATCAACAGTGGTTGATAAGAGCTTTAAGAGCCCCCAATAAAATGATTTTTTAAGCAGGAGAAGAGAAATCTGGGAGGGGGTGTGGAATAGAATCTGGGGTGTTCATGTGTGAGGGGTTGATGAGTGGTTTGAACTATTGAATGCAGAGTTGATGGTCTGAAATGTCCTCCACCCCACCCTCCCTAATTCACTATAAATTTCTCTTCTTTTAAGTTACGTGATTGGTTACCTGCTCCCAAGGGGTAAACTTGATGGATTTGCTCAAAGGACAATCATGGAAGCATACTAGGGAGGTATTTAAGAAAATTCACAACCGCACCGGTAATAAAAAGGCCAGGGAAACTTGCACCGAGAGCCTTGTTTCCAGCACGGCAAGACACCTGCTGCTTCTGCAAGGCTACCAAAGGCTGTCCTATGTGAATGTCATTGGGGAACTTTACCCCAGTCCCCCGACAGCCCTGACCTTGTCTCTTCAGATGTCCTATTGTTCCCCCAATTCAAGGACCTTGCAAAGGAACACACATTTGAGGCTCTTAAAGATGTCAGAATTGCTGTTTTTGTGTGGTATAAATTGAAAACTGCAGAATTCTTGGGGGAAAGGGTGGAGCAATGAAAATACTGCCTTCAGAAGTATAGAACCCAAATGTTTCTAGGTTGAGACATAGTAGCGGGCTGAGCCCCGGTGGCGTAGTAGTTGTGCATGGGACTGTGGCCCACTGGGATGGAGGTTCAATTCCAGCAGGGGCTCCACAGGAGGAAAGGCTGGGCCTCCTACTCCCACCACCAAAGGAGAGTGATGAAAAAAAAAAAGACATAGTAGCTTCACATTTTGATATTTTTTTATGAAAATTTCTATGCCTTTTTTTCTAACCCCTATATCACAATTAAGGTAAAAATGAGATTTTATTTTTATTAGCTCCAAGAAACTAATATGGAGATAATTTTACAGAAAACTAAACTTCATAAAATGAAACTATAATATATAATATAAATATATGTATATATTTACAAAACATGAGGATTTGTTCTTGTATCTGTTTTCAAATTTTCTAGAAATTTAGGAAAACCCTTACTTCCTTTAAGTCTCTAACAAGCATAGTTTTATAAACACAAATTGGCATTGCCTCACTATAAATTTTGAAGAAATTAACAATAAAAATGCATGCTTCTCAACATCCCCTTATAGAGGGGTTGCAAGGAGGAGGTGAGCCAGTCAAGGTACAATGTAACAATTAAATATGCAATTTTCCTCTAGTTCTCAAATGCTTCCTCGCACCTACTCTCATGATCCCAATTCTACCTGACAAATCCAACTAAATCAGGAAATGTACACCGGAGCCAGAAACATGGGAAATTCAGGATAGATGATCCCTTCAGGACCAGTAGTGGGAGTGATGATACCAGGAGAGTGGAGGGATGGTGGAATAGAAAGGGGGAACCAATTTCAGGGATCTACATATAACCTTCTCTCTGGGGAGGGAATGGGGAAATGAATGAAGGGATACATTAGACAGTGTACAGTATGAAAAAGTAATAAAAATTTGTAAATTATTAAGGGGGAGTGGGGAGGGGGAGGAGGGAGGGAGGGGAAATATGGGGAGCTGATACTGGGGGCCTAAGTGGAGGGAGGATGTTTTGAAAGTGATGATGGCAACAAGTGTGCAAATGTGGTCTGCATACAATTGACTTATGTATGGATTGTGATGAGAGTTCTGTGAGCCCCCAATAAAATGACTTATTAAAAAAAAAGGAGGGATAAAGAGGAGCTTATACCCAGGGTCAAGTAGAAAATATTTGAAAATGAGGATGGAAACATGTGCACAAGTGTGCTTGATACAAATGATGCATGGAATGTTATAAGAGCTGTAAGAGCCCCCAATAAAATCATTTTTAAAAATTCTAATGCTTCTAGAACAAGACCAGTTTTAGAATATATCAGTGAACTGACAAGTCTATAGCTGCCAAAAGCCAGCCTCCCATTACTAGGATAAAAACAGCTAGAAACTGAGTAAATGGCCTTTGAAATGTCTGCTTCTGAACTTCACTCCTCCGTGAGTTATAATCATCTCAGCTACATCTATCCCAATTCCTCTGCAACATTAACCTAACAAGTCAGTCAACCCATCGGAATGTATTAGATGTTTACCTGAAAAAAAATTCCACTGTTGGCCAATCACTTTGAGTCACAGAAACTGTTTGCAGGGTTTTCTGGGAGTGTAAATCTTGACAGAGCAAACCTCCTCATCTTTCTCTCCTGGAACTGCTGGTGGGTTTCAACCTCTGACCCTGCAGTTAAGCACCCAACCTTAGACCCATCACACTACCAAGATTCCTTAGATAGCAGATGCTCACCAGGCACTCCAAAAAGGTATCATTCAGGCACCTTGTCTTCGAATGTATACCACAAAATAAAGACAATTTATGAACAGTATGGCACAGCTGTTAGGGGAATGTAAGAGAAGAAAGAGTCTGACATGGATGGAAGCTTACTAGATACAGACAGACTCAATTTTGCTCTTTAGGACAATCGGGGGTAGGGAAAATTATAAGCAGGAGAAAAATTTTCAGAGACATGGAAAGATACAGGAGAAAGTTGAGCCTAACTAGTGCTTGGAATGCTAAAGAGACAGTACTTACATACAACAATGGTGAGCATAAATTCTGCCTTTCCCCAGGCCAAAAAATAAAGAGGTGCACTCTAAAAGAGTAAAGAAATTTCATATGGCAGGGCAGCATGTAGAAAGTTTGAAGACAAGTTGCTAGGTCGACTCTTTGATCTGTAAGTCTTGTTTGTCAAGGTATCTGACCACCTAAAATATTTTCCCATTCTGTAGGCTGTCTCAATTTTCTTGATAAAATCTTTTGATGCCCAAAAGTTTATCATTTTGGTAAATTCCAGTTTATCTCATTTTATTTTGTTGTTCCTGCTATTGGTATCTTAGCTAAGAATCTCCTTTCAAAAACTAAATTCTGATGTTTTATGCTGTTTCTTTTAAGGGGTTTATGATAAAAGTTCTGGTATTTATATCACTGATCCACTTTAAGTTCATTTTCATAAACAGTGTAAAGCATGGCTCCATCTTCATTCTCTTGCACATGAAACTGCTGGTGTCCCAGCACTGTTTATTGAATAGACTTGGCACTCAATGGTTCACAAGGGAGGGGCGAGGGGAGGAGAAATGAGGACTGAAGTAGAAAGCACATGTTTTGAGAATGGTGATAGCAACAAATGTACAAATGTGCTTGACCCAAGGGATGGGTTATGGATTGTGATAATAGTTATACAAGCCCCCGATAAAATGATTTTAAAAAAGAAAAGTTATCAATGGACCAAAGATGTATGGGTTGATTTCTGGATTCTCAATTCTACTCCATTACTCTGTATGCCTGTCCTTATTCCAGCACCATACTGTCTTGATTACTATCGCTTTAGAGTATGTTTTGAAATTGAGATCTATGTGTTCTCCTCATTTGGTTTTCTTTTTCAAGATTGTTTTGGCTATTTGGAGTCCCTTACATAGGGGTCCCTGACTATGCATGAGGGCCTACTGCATTAGGCAAATCTGCTGCATAATGCCTCTTTTAATGAGCTAAAGAGTCAAGATGTCACTGTGAGGACTACAGGGAACCAGACCCAAGCAAGGATGCTTTTCACTAGCCTCATATGCATGCGAAAGCTCAACAATGAGTATGGAAGAACAAAGAAAAATTGATGCATTTGAGTTATGGAGTTGGTGAAGAATATACCAAGAGAAAACAAATCTTCCATAGTGGATGCTCACATACTTTAGGAATGGTATTGGGAGGAACCAGTCCCCGGAGAAGACGTCATGCTTGATGAAGTAGACAGCAAAAAAAAAGAGGACCCTCACTGAGGTGGAGTGACATGGTGGTTGCGACAACGGGCTCAACCAAAGCAACAGTTGGAATGATGGCACAAGACTGGGTAATACTCATTCTTTTTTGTACATAGGCGTCAAAGCCCACTAGACGGCACTTATCAACAACTACTCCATATGGATTTGAGAATGGGCTTGCATATTCCTGCAAAAGAAAAGAAAAAGCTACTGGGGTGTTGATAAGGAGTTTATAGAATCTATAGAGTGCTTTGATCAGTCTTGAGGACTTAGGAGATTTTGCCATCCAACTTTGGAAGAATGCTTGACATTCTTTCAGTTCTGTCATTATTCAATTTTCCTCCCAAGAAGGGGAAATTTGAAGATGTCCAATTTTTTTTGTGGGCATCACTGCCCCCTGATGGGAGTAGGAGGCCCAGCCTTGTTCCTGGAGAGCTGTTGCTGGATTTGAACCGCCAATCCTGTGGGCCGCAGCCCCGCACACCACCACTGTGCCACTGGGACTCAGCCTGAAGTTTAATCTTAAAACTGAGGAGTGACGTATCTGATATGGAAAACCAAACTCCATTTGGACAATGTTTTCTTGTGTTGATTTTTGCCAAATTTGAAAACAAAAATACACAAATAACTATAAGCACAAAGAAGAAGGGTATGTTCTTAAATTGATTGTGGTAAAGATTGTATAAGAAGTCTTTTTTGATATGATTTGACTGTTGAATTGTAGGCTCTGTGGCTGAACTGCCAATGGTACTGCATGTAAAAAAGGAAGAAAATCAAGCTTCAAACTCACTCCCGTCCAGGCCATTCTGACTCATAGGGACCCTACAGGACTGGGTAGAACTGCCTTGTGAGTTTCCAAAACTGTAACCTTTCATGGACCTTGAAAGCCCTCTTTTGCCCATGGAACCCCTGGTGGTTAAAAACTGCTGGTCTGGTGCTTCCCAGCCCCACATGTAACCATTATGCTACCAGGGCTCCTCCATCAGCTATAGAAGTAACCCAAAACTCAGTTCCCTTCCTCCACCTCTTTCCTTTTTCCAACACAATCAAATGCTTCTTAACAAAGTTACTCTCCTATCAGATGAGCCTGTCAAGGTACCATGTAGTAACAATGAAATGTGCAACTTTCCTCTAGTTCTCAAATGCTTCCTCCCACCCACTATCATGATCCCAATTCTACCAGACAGATTCAGCTAGACCAGGGGATGTACGCTGGAGTCGGAAACATGGGGTATTTAGGATAGATGATCCCTCAGGACTAGTGGTGGGAATGGTGATACAGGGAGGGTGGAGGGAAAGGGGGAATAGAAAGGGGGAACCAATTTCAGGACCTGCATATAACCTCCTCTTTGGGGCATGGACAACAGGGAAGTGAGTGAAGGGACACATTGGCTAGTGTACGATATGAAAATGTAATGACAATTTGTAAATTATTAAGGGTTCATGGGGGAGGGGGAGAGGGGAAATATGGGGAGCTGGTACTGGGGGCCTAAGTGGAGGAAGATGTTTTGTGAGTGATGTTGGCAACAAGTGTGCAAATGTGGCCTGCATACAATTGATGTATGTATGGGTCATGATGGAATCCATATGAGCCCCTAATAAAATGATTTATTAAAAAAAAAAAAGGAGGTAAAAAGAGGAGCTTATACCAAGGGCTCAAGTAGAAAATATTTGGAAATGAAGATGGCAACATGTATACAAATATGCTTGATACAAATGATGTATTGAATGTCATGAGAGCTGTGCTTGCTTCTGCAGCACAAATACTAAAATTGAATGTTATGAGAGCTGTAAGAGCGCCCAATAAAATCATTGAAAAAAAATCAGTTTCCTATCAAAGGAGACAGATTAAGATAAAGCAAATAAAGTTTTTAGTTCACAGTTAAATCATCTTGAACCTCAGCCCAATTCTTCTTTTTTTTTAAATCATCTTATTGGGGGCTCTTCCAGCTCTTATAACCATCCATACATCCATTGTGTCGCAGAAATTATACCTTTGTGCATATGTTGCCATCATCCTTTTCAAAACATTTTCTTTCTACTTGAGCCCTTGGTATCAGCCCTTATTTATTTCTTCTTCATCCCAATTCTTCAGCACATCTGAAATCTCACCATTTTGGCCTCATAAATGCCAAAAGCAGGAACCTCTGACTTTCCTAGATAAAGGATGAGGCAGAGTAGGATTGTTTTAATAGTTGAAATAATTCCTCAGAATCCGAATGATGAATTGGAGGCAGGTATGACAGCTCTACCATGGATGATTTAACTGAAATATTTGTTCAGTGGGTAAAGGTATCCCAGGTCCCTACCATGGGGCAGCCATTAACAAGACGGAGATGATCTATATTCTCTCCACATTCTAGGAAAGACAAAAGATACGCGTTCCTGCAGGTGGTAAGAAGAGCTGGACAGAAAATTGAGAATTGGGAAATTGAAAATTGAGAGGAAGCGAGTAACTATCCTAGATTAGGCTGGGGGAAATGTCTCAGGGAAGTGGTATTTGAGCTAAGACCTGAATGTCAAGAAATTGAGAATGCAATACTTTAAGGGGAAATGCCAATTCAAATCTCCGCCTGCAAAGGAGCTTGATATATTTGGGGGGCTCAAGGAAAGGGCCAATGTGGCTTGAACAAGTGAATAAAGTGGTGTCCAAAAAGTATTCAAGAGACTATTGTGACGCGGACATTACTATTTTTGCAGTAGCAGGTAACTTCTTTCAGCAACTAACATTCCCCGTGACCAAGCTTTGGTGGGCAAGTGGCCCACTGGGAAAGTGGCCTGAGGACAATTTTGTGAGCAATCAGCAGGAAATACGTCACTCTTGTCTATCTAGTAAGTGACTCTCCAACCCTCTCTCCTCTCTCAGGAATGCCGGAAATCAAATCAAGAAGGCCACATTTATATCAAGAAGTCAACACACTGGCCTTGCTGCTTTCAGCCAACAAATTATTTAAACTCCCTAAGCTTTGTTTTCTAAATCTGTAAAATAACATCATATGCCTTAGTCATAGGGTTATTGGGTACCTTATATAGCTAATATAATAAATTAATTTATGACAGCAACTGGTACTTAATTGTAAGCACAAAAAGATGCTATTATTACCCTGTTTTTTCCCCTAACTTAAGATGTTGAGGCATGTTTAAAAAAATCTTTCTAAAAAAAAAAATCTTTCTAGAGTCACCCTGTAAACTGTTATTAGTCATTTGTACCTTAGTATAAATATGTCCCTAATTCTTTCTCCAATGTGCCAGAAAGGGAGAACTAAAAGAAAGAAGACAAAATTCTGGATTGTAGAGAGGGAGACAACAAGGTGGGGAAGGAAGGCTACAACTTCTGAAGCCTTTGCAGTGTTCAGGAACCCATTTATTCTTCCAAGACTAAACGAGATAACGAGAAAAAATCCTGTTCAGTCTGCTGTTCTGGGTAACTACATGGACATGGGAGGAAGTTTCTCATTCTACCAGGAGCAAGACTGGGCTTCCTTCTCCCACCAGGGCAATGATGTGGAAATGCATACTAGCTAGCCACACAGAAAATAATAGCATTGTTGATGCGACTGTGTGGCAATCACTAATGAACTAATGGATCAAGGTGATGATCAAGGGCTGCTTACATTATAATGAGAGAACCAAACCAACCACCAGTTTGGCTGCTTTTGTGCCCAAAGTTCAAGCCTTAGTCTTTTGAGGAAATACAAAGAACAGAGAAACATGTTCAGTATCACAGGGAAGCAATCAGCAAATCCAGTCTATGGAAAATTCTACAGAATAAACTGCCTAGCTTCTTACCAAAAAAAATGGCAAGGAAAAATAAAAGGTGTTGAGAGAAACCTACAGAGTAAAAAATGTAAGAGGGCAAGCCAAATGTAAGATTTTATTTTTATTTTTTACATCCATGAAATTGGGGGCTGAGCCCCGGTGGTGTAAGTGGTTGAGTGCGGAACTGCAACCCGCAGGCTTGGCGGTTCAAATCCAGTGGCAGCTAGGTAGCGCCCATGACCACCAGAGGCAGTGATGCCCACAAAAAAAAAAAAAAGAAAAGAAAAAAGAAATTGGACTCGAGGCTGAATATTTAAGAAATTGCTGGTAATTTTTAAGTGTGATTGTAGTACTGTCATTTATTAGGATTCTATTTATAAAACTATAAATGTATGCATGTTCATGTATAAAGTCACATGTATAATATTTTAATGCTTTCTGGGATATGCTTCCAATTAATCCAGTGAAGGGGGTAAAATAATGTTGAGACCAGCTCTTATCTTTCAAGTTGAACAGGCTTGAGAGTGTACAATCTGCAAGAGAAAACTTATACATTAAAGAGACAGACAAAAAGTTAGGGCATAGGGTTCTCTGTAGTTAGGCACTTGATTAGCGGTGGGCTTAAATACTTTCCCTGACGCAGCCTACAACATTTGACGGGTTACACAGAAGAGCAATTTGCCATTCTTTAAGAGTATACGAAGGAACAGTAAACTTCAAGTTATTCACAGACTGGGGGGAAGGCTGAGGCTAAGACGTCCTTCCGAGTGTCTGCACATCTGGGGCGGAGAGACAGGCCAGCCATTGTTTTAGGGGTTCCCCTCGCCGAGCTATCACGGACCGTGCACCGTGGAAGGCGGCAGTCCTGTCCTGCTGGCCTATGAAACAAACAGCTGTTCCCCCCACACGATGGCAGGAGAGGTTTCATTTTTAAGAACAGCCCAACCATACTTTTAAAAATAAACTGAGAACGAATTTAAAAGAACTCCAGGCTTTTCCTTAAGGTTAGTGCATCCTACACACATTCTCGCCGAGCATTGGTACCCAAAGCATTCCTCAGAGGTGGAAGCATTTCAAAGCCCTTGACACAGGGCCTAGGAACAGTCGTGGTGGCGGTGACTAACATCAATTGATAAATTATATATTTAGCTGAAGTCAGTCAGGGCAATACTCAGCCAGAAGGAAACATCTTTGTACTGCGAAGACCTGAAAGAACATGAGAAAAGAATGCCCAAATACTTTCACCCAAATACTCAAATTTATCTCCCTCGGTTCACTGTGAGCTGCTAAAGATCAGGGGTCCAACCCTGCCATAACACCTGGTACCTAGCAGGCTAGTGGATGCTTGACTGAGAAAAGATGGGAAGAGAAACTTAATAAAGGTGAATGAACATATTAAGCTTAATGAAAATTAATAAACTTAATAAATGATGAAGGAACATATGTACTTGTTACAAATGCAAAGACGCTTGAGATGAATGATGTCTGTAATTCATTAACAAACACTAACAGTGTAAATCATTATGTTCGTTCTTGGGATTGTTACAACAATGAAGAAGAGTGTTTAAAAAACTGTATGTCTCGGGCTGAGCCCCAGTGGCGTAAGTGGTTGAATAAGGAACTGCAGTCCGCGAGCTTGGCGGTTCAAATCCAGCGGCAGCTCTCAGGAGCGGCACTGGGTAACGCCCATGACCACCAGAGGCAGTGAAGCCCACAAAAAAAAAAAAACTATACGTCTCCAGCAGCTGCCCTCCAGGATCTCCCACGACCACCAGAGAGCAGTGATGCCCAAAAACAAAACCAAAAAAACCCTATATGTCTATTGATAGATGGATGATAGATAGATAGAGAGATAGAGATATAACATTGTGCCATGTTCCAGGGACTTAATTTGCCACATGAGAAAAATAAAAACTGTCTCCTTAATTATGTTTTATTGTATCAATTTTATTTCTCATTCAAGAATTATATTATCAAATAGGTTTTCCCCAATGCACAATCTCATTTTTTTTAAAGTCACCATTTTATTAAGGACTGAGGATTCTCACAGTCAAAGAAGGAAATATCCTCTTTAGGATTTAGACTAACAGATAAACTACTACTAAAGAATGGTGAAAATGTTTTCTCAGAAAACCTATAGAAAGGGAAAAACAAGAACCAATTGATGTTCTTAGGCAATGGGGATAAACCAGAAACCTATCAGCTTCTATACAAGAGTCCAACTGAAAACTCATCAATGAAAATTGCCAGTTTGGGTAAGTTCCAAATTAAGCTAGCCTTGAATAATCACATTGTCAAACCTCGGCAGTATCTTGGTCCTCCAAGTGTCTTCCTCAGCATAACTACAGGATTCTAATCATTTGCATTTATCTTTCCTGAGGGCTCTGAGTTCTCTCTGCAACTGCTGGCTATAAGATCACCAACAGTGTCCTAATGGGTCAGTGGTCCAACTTTGGGTTGTTTCATAATTGACACTCCTACTAAGATCCCTCTCCTCTCCTTGTTTCATTTTTGTGATACTTGCTTTCCCAAAGCCTCCTCTTCCTCTAGCATGGACACCGCCCCAGTCCCTTTCTCTTCCAGGAGGAATCCCATGGCTGTAGCCACCATCAGACCACAGTGGCCGAGTCAAGCTGTCTGATTCTAATCCAGGCTCTACTGCATACAGGCGTGCCTCAGAAATATTGTCACTTTGATCTGAGACCACTGCAGCAAGGTAAATATGGCTACTTATATACAGTGAGTCCCAAGAGTTTGCAGTTTCCCCACTGCAGGAATAATATCTGTTAGAAGAATCAGCTCAAGTCTGAGCCCTATGAGATGAAGTTTAAAGACCTCCCACATGACCAGCTTGTCCAAACTGCTCCATCTCCATTGTTTCTGATATCAGCGCCTCCTCTCCTCTTTCCAACTTCTGCTCCTAGGCTCCCTGGTGAAGACCAACTCAATTTCACAATGAATATTCACATCTACATAGGCCAACCTACATACATTCAGAGAATTCAATTCCACCTGACTCATAATGAATCAGGTAGCTCAGACCTAATCTAAACTTTGGATTCTTATCTTTTGGCCAAATTTCAGGCCATGAGATGGAAACCAACATTTACTAGAAGATTTGAAGAAAAAGATGATCTTCTGAGAGGCTTTCTGATCACCACTTCTCCTATCCACAACTCAGCTCTCCCTCAACTTGGACAAAGAAGCAGTTACCCCAGAGGTGATCAGCAACCATCTCCAAACACGCCTCCGTACTCAGGAGCATGTAGAAAGAAGGAACTAAAAATGAAAGGCACAAAGAAGGAAGATGGGCCTTTAGTGATGTCACTGATGCACAGTGCTACCATTTATGTGGTGCTCAGTACCATCAGGGCCGTTCTGACCCATAGTGCCCCTGTGAACAACAGAACAAAACCCTGCACAACCCTGCTCCAGCCTTCCTATTGTCCCTGTGCCTGAGTTGGTCGCTGGAGCCAGAGTGTCAAGCCATCTCACTGAAGGCCTTCCCCTTTTCTCTGGCTCTTCACTTTACCAAGCATATTGTCCTTCTCCAGACACTCGTGTCTCCTATAAGAGATCACAGTAGTAAGTCTTAACCATCCTTGCTTCTAAGGAGCACTCTGGTTATACTTCTCCCAAGACAGATATGTTTGTCTTTTTGGCAGTCCATGGTTCTTTCAATATTCTTCTCCAGCACTATAATGCAAACTGACAAATAAGTAGAAAATAATTTATATAAACTCACTTTTAAAATCCAGATTCATTGCCTTTCAGTTGATTCGGATTCATAGTTATCCTATAGGAAAGAGTAGAACTGTTCCCCAGGGATTCTGAGGCGGTACATCTTTTTTTTTTTTCTTTTTCTTTTTCATCATCTTATTGGGGGCTCATACAACGCTAATCACAATCCATATATGCATCCATTGTGTCAAGCACATTTGTACATTTTTTGCCATCATCACTCTCAAAGCATTTTCTTCCTGCTTGAGCCCTTGATATCAGCTCCTCATTTTTCCCTTCACTCCCTCCCTCATGAACCCTTGATAATTTATAAATTATTATTATTAATTTTCCATGTATTACACTGTCCGATGTCTCCCTTCACTGACTTTTCTGTTGTCCATTCCCCAGGGTGGGGGTTATATGTAGATCCTTATAATCGATACCCCCTTTCTATCCCACCTTCCCTCCACCCTCCTGGTATCACCACTCTCACCACTGGTCCTGAAGGAATCATCTGTCCTGGATTCCCTGTGTTTCCAGTTCCTGTCTGTACCAGTGTACAACCTCGGTTCTAGCTGGATTTGTAAGGTATTGGGATCTTGATAGTGAGGGGCTGGTGAGAGCGGAAGCATTAAAAAACTAAAGGATAGATGGTGTTTCATCAGTGCTATACTGCACCCTGACTGGCTTGTGTCCTCCCCGAAATCCTTCTGTAAGGGAATGTCCAGTTGTCTGCAGATGGCCTTTGGGTTCCCACCCTGCATTCCCCCTCATTCACAATGATAGTATTTTTTGTTGTTGTTCTTTGATGCCTGATCCCTGATCCCATCGACACCTGGCAATCACACAGGCTGGTGTGCTTCTTCCATGTGGGCTTTGTGGCTTCTCAACTAGATTCCGCTTGTTTATCTTCAAGCCTATAAGACCCCAGGCTGTACACCTTGATGAGCTCAAGGAGCTTCATCTTTCTCCTGCAAAACTTAGCTGATGATGGCCTTAACTGTGGATCTTCGGGCTAGTAACTCAATAAGCAGCACCCACTGTCCCCAGGACTCTTTCTATGTAAGTTAATAAATCTCCTTCATTGGGTTAGCCAGTATGAGCTGAGTTTTGTGACAGTTACAGCTAATGACATCCTGCTACAGAAAAAAAAAAGGCATTCTAGAGTAAAGGAGCAGTGTGACCAAAGGTGGAGAAGAATGGCACAGTGTGATCCTCCTGGAATGACAGGAATTCTGGATCCTGTAGATGGTGGGGCAAGATGGACTGTGTTTAGGCCAAGACTATGACTTGCTTCACTTCTTATTTAAGACAGAGCACTGCAGGATTACAAATGGGTGACTCTAAAGACAGAAATTACTAAGACCGGGAAAGAAACTATGAGAACATGAACAAAGACACTGAGAACACGGACGAAGAGGAGACAAACAAGAACAAACAAACTCATCAAGTTGATGCCTACCCTGTAGGGTAGGGTGGCACTGCCTCATGAGAAAACTGGGGTTTTGAACTGCTGACCCTTCAGATCACAGCCCAACATTCAGCCCCTGTGCCACCAGGACTCCTTGTAGAGAAGAATGAAACAGGGAGTGCGTGCTAATGAGCTCTAGCTCTACTGTGTTCACTTCCAGGAGCTTATACAGGGCTTTCACCAATGTATTAACCGGTGTTGTGCAGTAGGCAGCCGCATTGCATTTCCATTCTCCTTTCTTCCTCGCTATCATCTCCACCTACACCACCACCACACTCAGCACCTTCCCATTGACCAGACGTTTCCATCCAACAAAACCTCCTCTCTGTCTTCAAAGGGACTTCTTATTCTTTAATTCAAATCACAGTTTTCTTTTTTCCTTTCTTTTTAAAGTATTCACTAAGCTCCACATTTACAGGAATAAACTTGACTCATAGAGTAGTTTAGTTTGAAAACCCAGTCACTAGAACTGTGAATTGAGTAAAACTGAACCCTACTAATTCATTTGGTATTTGAAAGAGAAGTTTATTCAATCAAATGATTAATAAAAAAAAGATATGTACATTGGGAGGTCTACGATCAAAGGCATGTCTGAGCAGACACTGAGCAACTTTTTAAGAGGTCACTCCCAACCTTTTATTTTCTACCCAAGTGATACCAAGAACAAAACCATTGAGTTCCTGATTGCTAGAGTTCTGTTGGTCCTACATAATCTGCACCAAGAGGCTGGCACATCCTTGCCTTCTGAAAGCATGTTATTCTCATTAACAACACTGTCTATGCCTACTCACAAACACTAAAGAAACAGAAACTCTTCCCTTCCTTTGCCTTGAATTATTGCTTCCTCTTCTGGCTTTCAAAGTTAGAATTAAGTCTCATAAAGGAACACAGATCTTCCACACATTGACACATTTGTGCTTCTCTTTAGAACAGTCTCCTCTTAATGTTTCTATTACCTAAATTATGTTATGTGTCTTACACATTTTTAAAAGAGTGTTAGGTACCAGGTTGCTTGGGTGATAGAGATGGTATTTATCTCAATTAGAGACGATATCAGAATATTAAAGAAAAGTGGTAAAAGAATAATAAAATCTAAGGCTGAGCCCCGGTGGCGTAGTGGTTGTGCGCGGGACTGCGGCCCACTGGGTTGGAGGTTCAATTCCAGCACCCAGGAGCAAAGGCTGGGCCTCCTATTCCCACCACCTGAGGGCAGTGATGCCTAAAAAAAAAATAATAATAAAATCTAAATGCCAACACTCTCACTTGCTATCTCCATTTCTTCCTCTAACTTCACTCAAAGTAAGTATATTATATATTTAATTATTACTTCTCATATTATTAATATAAGCAATGGATAGTTACATGGTGGTGGATGATTATATTGTTCACATCTAGATCTATTTAGACTTGTTGAATTATCAATATAAGATTAAGATTTATTGAATGGTAACAATTCTGGATATTCCTCGAATTGGCATTCTTTCATATAGTAAACAGAGAATGTAACCTTCCCACTTGGTTTCCCAGCTCTTATGAAAAGTTCAGACTTGAAAAAAAGTATTCTGGTAGAATTTCATGTGAGAACTAGTCCAAGAATGACTCTACAGTCTATTCCTCATGAAACAAGTTCTTGGATCTTATTACTTTGACTAAATTCTGGTCTGTGTTAAGCTTTTGGAATAGTCCAAGAAATGCTATTAGAATCTATCATGCCATTTAGAAGGAAAAATATGAAGATCTGTGTAGACGCAACAGTCACCTCCATGTGAAATTACCCTCTCTGCTTACAAGATTAGCAAAGATTTTTAGGTAAGAATGAACATAACGATTTGTTAATCCTAGATAGTTTGGTCTGATGGGAATATCAAGCATAAAACAAAAATATAGCAAGAGTTATTCAGTAGTTCCATCCATTCACTCATGTGTGAAACAAACATTTATGAAGGATCAACTATATATTTAATAGTCTAGTAGTCTATTAGACAAAGAGGTTATCCCACAACCCAGTGCTTAAGTGTTGCCTCCTTAGGGTCCTTTGTGAAGATAGACTAAGGTACAAAAGCAGACTTGTTCCCTGCTCTCATAAGCATTACAATCTAGTGAAACAAAGAGATAGTAATTAAATAATCACACTAATTAGTGTATCATTATAACCTGAGCTGGGTGGTTTGCCAAGGAGACAATTGATGTTAGTTGTGGGAGTATTTGCTCAACTCACGATAACCCTATGGATATCAGAACAAAAGAGTGTCCATTTCTTTTTGTTTTTTGGGCATCACTGCCCTCAGGTGGTGAGAGTAGGAGGCCCAGCCTTTGCTCCTGTGGAGCTGGAATTGAACCTCCATCCCAGGGGGCTGCAGTCCCGTGCACAACCACGACGCCACCGGGGCTCAGCCCCAGAGTGACCATTTCTACACCATCATTATAATCATTGGTAGGGTGGCGTCCATGGTTGCTGCTCTGTGTTGACCCATTTCATTGAGGGTTTTTTCTCTTCTTTTGACTCTCTACTAAATCTGATGTTCTTTTCCATTGGTATTTCCTACTGGCATTTCCAAATACGTGAGCAAGAGCTGTCCCTAAATCCATTCACTCCTTCTGGATAGTGAACCCCATGGCACTTGGCTAAACCAAAACCAGATTCATCATGATAGAGTCTATGCTGATTCATAGCGACTCTTTAGGAGAGGGTAGGAGTGACCCTGTGAATGTCAGAGTTTACGGGTGTAGAATGCACCATCTTTCTCACTTGGAATGACCGGTGGTTTTGAACTGCCAACCTTGCAGATCTCAGTCCAACTCGTAACGACTGTGCCCCCTGAGATCCCACCAGGTCCTGGGCAGTCAAGGGTATAGACTACATTTCCCAGTCTCCCTTATTGCTAAGTATAGCCATGTGGCCAAGTTTTGGTAAGCAAAAGTACTAAGTTCAATTCCTGTACCAGGACCTTCTATAAAAGAAGAGAAGTACCCTTCCTTTTTTCTTAATTTACTTACTTATTCCTTTGTTTATTATCAGTAAAGATTCATGGATCCCTCCTCCCAGGGGGATTAAAATTTAATCCAGCTCTTACGCATTTTGAAAGGAACCCAGGTAGTGTAGTGAAAGTCACCAGGACAAGTCTACCCTGTCCTTTTGGGTGGCTATGAGACTGTGGGAGTCAATGACAGTGAGTTTGGTTTATTTATTTGTTTGTTTGGGTTTTACTTATTTTGATGTACAATGTGTCCAATGTGGGCTAGTGAGTGACATATCAAACTGTCTTGTGTGTGTCTGGGGATATGCAGTCTTTTAAAAAAAAATAGGACTTTCAATAAGATGTCTTAAACTCATCTTGGACCTTTCCTGGCTCAACCTTGAAAGCAGCCTTTTGTTTACAAAGCACTGGCTCCTCTAGGAGGAGCTTGAGTCCTGTCCACTCCTTGTGCTCTTTTCTGCTGCAGTGCTCGTTTCATGGTCCTTTCATTGTGTCTGATTTAGGCAATATCTTTAAGATGATGAATTTATACTAACGTCTTCCATTCCAATACAGTTTCAGAGGGTTTTTGCTTCTCTGTGTGGGTACCTTTGCATCTCCCCCTTTTTTTTTTTAACCAATAAGTGATATTATAATAAATAGGGAAATATTGAGATTGTCAAGCATTTTAGAAGGAGTCATCATGAAATCAAATGACGTACTGGGAAATCCTGCCATGCAACACATCTGTGAACAGGATGGATGCCACTTTTAAAAATAATTTGGGGGGCTGAGCCCCGGTGGCGTAGTGGTTGTGCGCCGGACAGCAGCCCACTAGGATGGAGGTTCAATTCCAGCAGTGGGGCTGGGCCTCCTACTCCCACCACCGGAGAGCAGTGATGCCCAAAAAAAATAAATAAATAAAATAATAATAATTGGGGGGGCATATATTTCATATATACAATCTAATCTTCCAAGCATATTAAAAAGAGTTATACAATCATTACCATTAGAACAGAGCATATTCTTCTACCTATTGTTACAAGTGCCCCATTTCCCTCCATCTTCCCTTGTCATGTTTACAGATAAATCTTTATTCAGTAAGTTTCTCTGGAGCAGTGGTTCTCAACTTTTGGTTTGCTGCCCCTTTGGAGGTCAAATGATTGTTTCACAGGGGTCACCCAATTCATAACAGTAGCAAAATTACCGTTATGAAGTGGCAACAAATAAAATGTAATGGTTCAGGTGATCACCACAGCACGAGGAACTGTATGACAGGGTCGTGGTATTAGGAAGGTTGAGATCCACTGCTGTAGAGATTTAGCAATCCTGTATTTCATATACAGAAATCACAAAATATAAACAGGATGCACGGAAATAAAAACAGCAAAGTACCAGCAATAACTCAGCCAAATGTAGAAAAATTTCAATCAAAACCAAACCCAAGGCACACTCATGTCTATTGAGTCAATGGTGATTCACAGCGACCTTTACAGGACAGGGTAGACCTGTCCAGTCAGTTTCTGAGACTAACTTTGTTTGTCTCTGCAGACAAGTTTTATTTAAATAAGTGTTTAAGTACATTACATAGCAATAAAACAGCAGAGGAGGGGTCAGTTGCTACTTCCTGTGGCATTGGGCCACTGTTAAGTTGCCAGCTCTGTCACTTGGTATATCAGTTGGATATTTCTTGCCTTGTCAAAAATGAAACTCTGAAAGAAGACTGCTCTTGCCTTCTGGCGATCTTTGGATCCCTCACTCAGGGTATATCTAATCAAAAAGAACAAAGCCAGCCCTCCTATCAGCTCCCCTGAGGGCACAGGATGGTCTCCTTGTCAGGTTAGGAGACACCAGGGGACTGTTTTCTCCGGATGTAGTTCAGGAGAGACAGACCATGGAGAAGTGATGGGTTAGAGGGAAGCTCTAACAGAGGCTCAGCAGAGGCTGCTTCTTGACTGGGACCCAGACTGGAACTCTATGGGTGTAAAAAGCCTCATCTGTTTCCTGGTGCTTTCTATGTGATGATTTTTCAGGTCACAGCTGAACTTGCAGCCACCAAGCCACTAGGTCTCCCCAATCAAAACTACAAACTACACACACACACACACACACACACACACACACACAGAGAGAGAGAGAGAGAGAGAGAGAGAGAGAACAAAATTTAAATGGTTCAGAAAGGGAGAACAGATGATAAGGTATAGCATCTTAACCTACGACACCTGTGCTTGTAGACTTTACAATGCTTTGTCTGATAAGAATGCTGTCCCCATCCCTGGAGTATTTTCAGAGGGAATCCTCTGAGGGCTTAATCCACATGGGGCCACGCAACTGGATTTGGGCCTTTATTTGCATCTAGCCTTCTGCAAAGAGTGCTATCAGAATTTAACTTTCATATCATTTTCTCCTTCTGATTTTATTGTTTACAAACCTTGGATTACACAGGTTGGTGTGCTTCTTCCATGTGGATTTAGCTGACACTAACATAGATAAATGCTTCTTATAAAAAAAGGTCTTTAAGAACCCAGACATTATTATTTCTGATAACAGGGTGCTTTCTGGTATCTTTTTTTTAAGTCATTTTATTGGGGGCTCATACATCATTTTTCACAATACAGAAATAAGCATACTGTGTCAAGCACCCTCACATGTCCACTTCTATTATCGTTCTCCAATTGTCCACCTTTTCCCTTAAGCCCCTAGTATTGGCTTTTCCATCCCTTCCCCTCTTCCCCTGCTCTCTCCTCCCCACCAACTCTCAATACTTTATGCATTGTTATTGTTCTGTCATATCTTACACTGCCTGACCTCTCCCCCAACCCACTCCTTTGATGCCCGTCCTTCAAATAGGAGCTTGTGTGTATATCCTTGCCGTTGGTTCCGTCTCGCTACGCCGCCTTCTCTCTATCCTTCCAGCATCTCCAATCTAACCATTGGCCTGAAGGGGCCCATCCATCTTGGTTTACCCATATCTCCAGCTCCCCTCTATACTAGTGTACCTTCTCCAGTCCATCTGGATTTGTTAGGTAGAGTTGGGACCATTATGGTTGGGGGGGAGGCGGGGGGAGGAGAAAGGCTTCAGGAACAGAGGGAACTTGTGTTCCATCACTGCCCGGCTGTACCTTAACTGGTCTGTCTCCTCTCCATGGCTCCCCTGTAAAGGAGTGACCTATTACCCACCAGTGGGCCTTAGGTCCCCACCCTGCTCTCCTCCTCCTTTGTAATGATTGCATCTCTCTTTGTACATAGTGAGAACAGTACCTCCCAACACACAAAAAAATCTACCCCTCCGGGCACCATCAGCTTTCTTCATCACCTTTGCTTATGCACACATATGTCTTCAGTGATCATGTTGGGAAGGTGAGTATCATGGAATGCCAATTTAATAGAATAAAGTGTTCTTGCACTGAGAAAGTACTTGAGTGGAGGTCCAATGCCCATCTGCTGTCTTACTACTAACCCTATAAGTGTATGCTCCCCATCATCACATATGTACATGCTCGTATTTAAACCTCTATCAATGCCCTTTACCCCCCAGTTCTTTCCTCTATTTCCTTTTACTTTCCTCTTGTCCCACTATCATGCTCAGCCTCCATTTGGGTTTCAGTATTTTCTGTTACGTTACTCTTGATGAATCCCTATCGGACTTCTCACACCCACCTTGTCACTGATTTTGAATCACTTGCTATTTCCTTATCCCTGGGCTGGTCAACACCACCTCTTTTTCCCCTCCTCCCCTTCTCCCATGTCCTCTACCCCCGAACCATTAGTCCCATCATTTTTTGCCTCCAGACTGTTTATCCAGCCTATCTTATCTAGGTAGACCTGCTGACGTAACAATATGTATCCAAAAAAAGGCTTCCTAAAACGAAGCAACCAAAGAAAATAAAGCAATGATAACAACAAACCCATGTCCTATATATATAAATAAAAAATAATCAAAATAATAATGTAAAAACCTGTAAATAGTTCAGAGTCTGTTCATTGACCTTCAGGAGTGTCCCCTGGTTGAGTCGGATGGGGTGCCACTCCCTGGCCCCAAAGTATATCCTTGGCACTCCATCTGGAGTTCCATGCTCTGTTGCACACCCTTAGTGATTTGCCATGGTGTGGTTGTATAACACAGGGTATAATCCTGACCCTGTTTCTCCATTGCTCACCCCAAAAGGCTTTGGGTCAGTGAGGGTAGCCATATTTCATAGTGGGGACAGCCATATGTTCCTCTTTGTGCATCAGCTGTTATGAGTGGAAATATCATCCTGAAGACTCAATGGGCCAGGATGCACTCCACTCTCTCTCCTCCTCCCCACCCCCCCTTTCATTTGTTCTCATGTGCTCTGGTCAGGCATCTCTCACTCCTCAAGCTGCAGCTTCAGTGCTTACGTTCAAGGCAAACTCCCCTGGTGGAGAGGTGCCTGCTCCTGTAGTTGGGATTGGGGTTGTGCGCTCAGACCCCTCCACTGGTTCCCCACGCTATGCTGTCATGCTGCATTCACATTCTGGATCACCAGGTTTAAGTTTGGTCCCTTTTTTCTGGTAGAGATATAAATAATGGGCTGAGCCCTGGTGGCGTAATGGTTGTGCGCGAGACTGTGGCCCACTGGGTTGGAGGTTCAAATCCAGCAGTAAGACTGGGCCTCCTACTCCCACCACTGGAGGGCAGTGATGCCTCAAAAACAAAAAAAAAAAGAGATATAGATAATATGCTCCCCTTGGGTGAGTTAGTACCCCATCCCCTCTCTACACATCATCATCTACCCCACCCCCATCCCTATCCCCCTACTCCATTTGGTTGCCATATGTAGCCCTGAGTTTGGTCTGGCCCCTGCCATACTACCTGGGCCTCTCCCTAGGCATTTCTTTATCAGTAGCTTTTTCCCAATACCCCTTTAACATTTTTTTAAATTAACCTTACATCAGCAGACTCATGTTGTACCTGCCCTTTTGCACTTGGCTAACTTCACTTAGCATAAGTCCCTCCAGTTCTTCCCATGCGGTGACGTGCTTCATGCGCTCATCACTGCTTTTCAGCGATGCATAGTACTCCATTGTATGTATATACCACAGCGTTTTAATCCATTCATCAGTTGGTGGAAATTTGGGCTGTTTCCAACTCCTTGCAATTGTGAACTATGCTGCAATGAACATTGGAGCACAGATGTCTGGTTGTGGTTTGTTGCTTGTCTCTTCTGGGTATATGCCCAGTACGGGGATTGCAGGGTCATATGGTAGCTCAATTTCCATCTGTTTTAGATATCGCCAAATCGATTTCCATAGTGGCTGTAAATACCTACAGGTCCACCAGCAGTGGATAAGAGTTCCTGTCTCCCCACAGCCTCTCCAACACTTATTACTTTCTGATTTTTTGAATTGGGCTATCCTTGAAGGTATTGGGTGGTATCTCATTATTGTTTTGATTTGCATTTCTCTTATGGCTAATGATCGGGGATATATTCTCATAGGTTTACTGGCCATTTGGATTTCTGCCTCTGTGACACTTCTGTTCAGGTCCTTTGCCCACCTCCTCAGTGGACAGTTAGTTCTGCTCCCTCTGAAAGTGATCAGGGTATTGTAGATTCTAGCAATAAGGCCATTGCTCAAGCTGTTTCTCCAGTCTGTGGACTCTTATCACTCTCTTGGCGAATCCGTTCAATGTGCACAGGTGTTTTATCGTCAGTATATCACAGGGAAGGAATTTTGACTGGGCTGGTTTACGCTAGGGTCCCAGCCTGTGAAGCAGTCTGACAGGGCGGAGAAGACAGCTGCCCAGACGCAGAGGGGGAATGCTGGGAGTTGGCTCCAAAGAAACAGCTGGAGAACGACCCGAGGAACAGTCTTCACTTGTGGGCATGTGGCAGGGTGAGGGGGCAGGGGAGAGAGAACTTTCACACATACACCTTTGAAAAACAAAAACATGCTCTATTTATTCTATTTGAATTTAGATTCATGTAGGATGGTAAAATTTAAACAAAAGAGCATTTCGTTATGACTTCCAGTGATGGCTTCTACAATAATCATGTATTGTCCCTGAAACAAATAAAAAGAAATATGAGTAATATAAAATGTTTCATGCTTCTTCTATGTTACAGGCTTTAGTAAGAATTTTTGTTGTTTAAACAGAGGTCATTTAAATTGAATTGATTGAATTTTCTGTTTTCTAATGAAATGAAAGTATGTGAGCCTTTCTGCCAGCCTATGTATGCAATCCAAGGATAGTAAATGATAAAATCCAAACCTGAAGGTGAGAATGAGATCAGAGCTTACATTGTGAACACCTGGTGGATGGAAATTATGGATGACAGTGAAGCCCGAAACTCATTCTCAGGGTTTCCCTCTGACCATAGACAAGGGATGTAAGTCGCCTTACTATTGTGCAAAGTGTGGCGTTTATTTTGTTTGTTTTGTTTTGCTTTTCTATATTCTGTTTTCTAGGCTTTTCTGTATATTAAGTCCAGGATGGCTAGATCTATAGAGATAGGGAGTGCATTGAGGGTTTCCTGAGGGGAATGATGGACCATGTTTGGGGTCGGTGGGGAGCTGATAACAATAAGTACAAGAGAGAAAGAAATGTTCTAAAATTGATAGTGGAGATGATTGAATTCTCTTTAATATAATGGACCTATTGAATTATACATGTGAAATATATGCCCCGAGAACTCTTTAAAAAATTAAATGTCCCTGACTCTGAACTCTACTTGTTTTTACAAAATTGTTTTTCACAATTTTTAAGTACCCTAAGAGTTTTTCAAACATGAGATATTACTTTTAAAATAGCTGAGTAATATACACTGCTTACATTTATTTACATTTATTTTAAGTCACACTAAAATAGTGAAATATACATAACATTTCATAACTAGGTATTTACAAGGAAATACCTTATTTTATAGCTGTACTTTTCTGTAGACATTAATTATGTTTACAAAAGCTAAGCTTCCAAGAAGAAGTTTGAACAAAAATAAGTCTATAATTTATGCAATTTTTATTCTGCTGAGCAATTTTTATGACAATATTTTATGTTATATGTGTGTAGATTGCATATATGTGTGTGCACATTGAGTATTCCTGAGTAGCTCACCAGCTGACATTTGCATTTACAACAACAGTGAAATATCCATTTTGCACATTAACAATGTACTTCTGATAGTAAAGAGTGGTGAACTGGGAGGTGAGAATAATGCTGATTATGATAGTTAAAGTTTGTGTGTCAACTTGATTTGGCCATGACCCCCAGAAATTTGACATTTAAGGGGTGATGTAATTTAACAGATATATCATGATGTAGTCATCTTCCATTTTGTGATCTCATTGGTCACCCTGAATTTGGGCATAACCTTGACTCTTATACAACAATCTGGTCTTTGGAACCTGACCGGCTTGGCAAGTTAGAAGCTGTAACACTTATATTGCTAAGCATTGAGTGTGTTATATAGAGATTTATTGAGTTAAACACAGTGATTGCCCAGTACTTTAATCTAAAGATCATTTAATAAAGATCATTTAATACTGAGCATTTGCCTTAATTTCAGCAAACTATGTTAGAGGTGAAGATGCAATAAAAAGAAACTTCATTTTATGTAACTTTTTCAAATGCTGCAGAAAGATGTACTACAATACCAAAAAAAAGTGAAAAATAATCTTGAACATCTCACTTTTTTTTTAATGATTCAGAGTCTTTACTTTTTTTTGGGGGGGGGGGCATCACTGCCCTCAGGTGGTGGGAGTAGGAGGCCCAGCCTTTGCTCTGTGAAGCTGGAATCTAACCTCCATCCCAGTGGGCCGCAGTCCCATGCACAACCACTACGCCACCGGGGCTCAGCCCCAAACAACTTACTTTTTACATCTATTTTTATACATTTTGAATTGCTTCTTTCAAAATCTTAACACATCTGCTGTTGCCAAATTTTGAGAAAATACAAAAGGAATCTTGAACATTACCTTGAAAACTTTTATACTGTCGTAGGAGAATGATACTGATGTATTCACAGTCTCTGCAAAATAAAAATATGCATATTAGTTATTATTGGGCAAACTTTTCTTTGGTGTTTGTTTGTTTCATAGCCTATTGTGCCCCTGTTACACATTCCCTACAGCCGTATGCAAAATTAAAGAAACAACAAATTTTATATTGTGGTTACTAGTCTCATGTGCTTCCTCAGACCTTTAGAGACTCTCCACCAACCTGTGCCAGCCCTCTCCATCAGGGTGTCTGTGAGAGAGACGCCCATCAAGTTGACATCAAGTTGCCATCAAGTTAGCAACCCAATAGGACAAAGTAGAACTACCCCAAAGGGTTTCCAAGCCTGTAATCTCTCTGGAAGCAGACTGCCACCTCTCTCTCTCCCACAGAGTAGCTGTTGTGCTTCAGTCCCTGACTGACTGAGCATGTCATCACCATGCCATGGGCACAGCCCCGGTAGCCCACAGACAGACCTGCTGATTTTCTTGAGAGCAGTATCATGATCTGAATCTGTCCTGTTTCCTTACTTTGTTCTATGTGGTGTTATTTCCGCTGCTAACCTGAGGGCAGGGGATTGGTTTGAGTCACTCCACCCTCCATGACGGGTTATGCAATTAGCAAAGCTCCATGCAAAATTAAAATGTAGGGCCCTTTGTTCACAAAAGACCCCAAGAGTGCTCGCTTCGGCAGCACATAGACTAAAAAGGATCACAATGGTGCAGGGTGGTCTACTGACTGCAAGGTCAGAGGTTAAAATCCAGCAGCTTCTCCACCGGAAGAAGATGGGACTGTGTTACTAATAAAGCTCACAGCCTCAGAAACACTAGGGAACATTCCAACTCTGTCCAATAGGGTCGCTTGGAATAAAAATCTATTCAAACAGCAAGTAAGAACTAAGACTTGGAATGGGAGACTTGGAAGAGGAGGAGTGTGCCCTTTCAGGAGACTGTTCTCTGCCATTGGATTATTGCGGGGACTGTACACAGGGAGCTTCATTCAAAGAGACTGTGTCAGCTCCCCATCTTTGAGGCAGCCACCAACGTTTTCAACAGAACCTGTCAAGAAATTTGGTTTCAGGGTTAGGGTTACAGTTAGAAATAGAAAAAGAAAGAAATTTGGTGGTGAGAGTAGGAGGCCCACCCTTTGCTCCTGTGGAGCCGCTGCTGGATTTGAACTTCCATCCCAGTGGGCTGCAGTCCCATGCACAATCACTATGCCACCAGGACTCAGCCCAGAAATTTGGTTTCTATGCAACTTGAACACTGCCTTTGTTTTCTAAGAGTGAGATTATGTTTCTAGCCACTGTATTTTCTCTGATTATAGCTAGGTAGCATTCTGGTTCACCCACATTTTTAAATGCAAATCTATTTGGTATCAATTCTTCAACCATAACTGAACTTGTTTGAATTTGTTCAAATTCATCATACAGTAGAAAGAGCTTTAACTTCTCTGGATGTGGTAGTCATGTAACATGGTGTCAAATTGGGGAGGAGTGGAGTTTGGCCTGTCAATCAGGTCGCAGCTTGATGACCTCATTTGGAGGTACACAAGAGATAAAATAGCTCTCTGGAAGTGGGGCACACTTACTCCCTGTGAGACATTCCTGTTGACAAGACATATGGAGCTACACCAGAGTCCTAGAGCTGGAGGAATCATGTGGACCCCCCTACCAGTGCTGGGATGTCTATACTGCCACTGGATCCACAAGACTTCCCACCCTCTGGCCTGTGATCTGCCTGCATTCAGCATCACGGCATGTGGTGTGTGAGTCTGAAGAGGAATTGATAGATTGGTATCAGACAATGGGCTAATATCGGACTTTTGGACTTTGTTCTGAACCAGGCTGGTTGTTTCAAATATACAATTGCTCTTTTATATAAAGCTATTTCTTATACACATATGAGTGTCTATGAATTTGTTTCTCCAGTCAACCCAGACTAACACAGTAGAATACACTGTTTTTCCATTTGTGTCTCTTGAAAAGTTCACATTTTGGCCACTGCCCCCATACTCTTCTCACAGGTGTTTCACTTGACACCTCTGCCCACACTGCAGGCAAACCAGAGAGGACCCAGGCAAGGCCAGGAAGAAAGAGAGCAGGGGAGATTCTTAGGCCTCTCTCTGCTTTTTCAAAGTGCATCCTTGCGACTCCCTTGTTGTGAGCTCAGAGTCTCTTGGTACGTGTGTGTGTGATAAAAGACCTAGGTCTCAGAGGATCTCAAAATTGACATTGACTGAGGAATTATCCATATTTACAGAAGGAATATGGAGTAAGATAAATATAAGTACATGGGAAGTAGTCTTCAAAAGTTTGAGAAAAAAACTATTACCTTTCAATATGATTTTTCCACACAATTTTTGAAGCCCTCTTGTATGTATTTATATGGAAGAAGTGATAAATTATGTGTGAATCTTTTCTTTTAATTTTACTTGTCCATATATCCTGATATTGTATCCCAAAGATGCATTATTTTTATAACAAAAAAAAGGAAAGTTATATTTAAAAAAGCAATGTATGGTGTTTGTAAATTTTTCTTCAAAATTTCAAGGGTATCTTGGTACATCAATGATTCTTTTTTTTATTAAAAGAATGTTTTTATTTTTTTTTTGGGGGGGGGGCATCACTGCCCTCAGGTGGTGGGTGTAGGTGGTGGGAGCTGGAATTGAACCTCTATCCCAGTCCCATGCACAACCACTACACCACGGGGGCTCAGCCCCATCAATGATTCTTAAATCAGACTATCATCTGGACAATTTCTCCTATGCTTTGGACCTACATAATCAGCTGCCATTGGAACATAATTCAAAATTATGTTGAACTTTCAACAGGTCTAAACCAGAACTCCTTAAATTTCTCTTTAAAAATCTACCCCTTTGCAGCGATGTCCACACAAAAAAAATGTACTCCTTTAACTGGAAACATAGGGAATCCAGGACAGATGAACCCATCAGAATCAGTGGTGAGAGTGGCAATACTGGGAGGATAAAGGGAAGGTAGGGTAGAAAGGGGGAATTGATTACAAGGATTTACATATAACCCCCTCCATGGGGGATGGACAACAGAAAAGTGGGTGAAGAGAGACATTGAACAGTGTAAGACATGACAAAATAATAATAATTTATAAATTATCAAGGGCGCATGAGGGAGGAGGGGTGGGGAGAAAGGGTGAAAATGAGGAGCTGATACCAAGGGCTCAAGTAGAAAGCAAATGTTTTGTGAATGATGACGGCAACAAATGTACGAATGTGCTTGACACAATGGATGGATGTATGGATCATGATAAAAGTCATAGGGACCCCCAGTAAAAGGATTTTTAAAAACAAAAACAACTTATCGATTTAAAAAATCTACCCCTTGAGACAGCAGTTGTTGTACAACATGAAAAAAATAATAATTTATAAGTTACCAAAGGAGGAATAGTGGAGGAGGGAAAAAATAAGGATCTGATATCAAGGCCTCAAGTAGAAAGAAAATGCTTTGAAAATGCTGATGGCAATAGATGTACAATGTGCTGGATATAATATGGACATATGGACTGTGATGACAGCTGTAAGAGCCCCCAATAAAATCATACACACACACATGCGCGCGTGTGCACCTTCTCTTCCTTCTCTGGTACACTTAGTCTCACAGACTGGCACCTCCCGACACTCATCATCATCATCCCTCTGAAAAACTCCCTGCCATGAAGTCAATGCCAACTCACAATGACCCCGGAGGACAAATCACAAGTGCCCCTGTGCATTTTCAAGACTTTAACTCTTTCAGGTTAGTAGAAAGCTTCATCTTTCTCTTGAGGAGTAGTTGGTGCTTTCAAACTGCTAACCCTGTGGATAGCAGCCCAACATGTGACCACTATGCCTAGAAGCTCCTCTCTAGAGGAAGATGTTTTTCACTTCAGCTTTTGCTTCTTTTTTCCTTGGAAATCTCCATCGGACCTAACATTTTATCTTACCCCATCTTTCCTCGGTTAGCTAATCTCTCTCTTATGTGTCAAAAAAAAAAAAAGAAGAAGAAGAGAGATCAACTTAAAATACTGACAACACTTTTTTTTTTTAAGGGGAGCTGATTTTAACTTTAATAATTAAAATTTTCTGAGCAGGTGACAGTGAGAGGTTGAGACAGAGCTGCCAGAAGGAGAGAGAGCTCAGTTAGGGAGGAAAAGCAAAGAAATGCTTTAGCGGAGGTGGGGAAGGGTTTTGGGCAAGAGAACGGACAGCAGAGAGAGGAGCAGGAGCATCCTGAGCCCCTGGGCGGTCCCGAGGCCTGAGAGTTAGGCCCAGGAAGCCACGCCTAGTATTGGGATGGTAAGATATTTATTGGGGTTGAGCTATAGGCACGCTGGCTGATGAAAAAAAAAGGGAGATTTCTTGTGCCCCCTTTGCAAGTTTCCAGTTGGGAGGTGACCTGTGAACAAATCATCTCTTTTTTCAAACTTGCTTCCCAGAATGTTAGAGGGGGACCTCTGCGCCCTGCCCAGGCTGGGCCCTACCTGGGGAGAAAAGTTCTGTGAGATGCCAGAGGCAGGGGTTACAAAGTTCAGCAGGTTGTTTATCACCTTGTGAAGCTGGTGCAAAGGGGTGCAAGGGGCTGCCCGGTCCAGGGGGCTGCCTCGGGCGATCCCAACCCAAACAGAGAATACAACATTTTTTGAAGTGCGTGGCTTACATGTGAAAACAAAAGTGCTCCTATGTCCATTTTATTTTCTAAGTGATCATTGAATCATAAGTGGAAATGAGTTCAAAGAACCATTTTTGTACATCTACCTTCATTTGAGTCTATAGCATGTGTTTGCAATCTCCCCAGCATTATAAACTACAAGCCACATAAACAATACAAACTGCCTCTGTGACCTAGCTCTGCATATTCTTATGCATCTAAGCATTGGATGTAAGTGCTGTAAAAGGCCTCAGTAAATGAGAAGTATCATACTATTTTCGGCTCTGCAACAATCGTGGTTCCAAAAGCTTTAGGGCCTCAGACATGGAATGCCAGAGTGATTGCCTTCTCAGATCCTTCTTTGGTAAGAAGAAATGTCAACCTTTTATAGATCAATTGAGATGCCTTGACACTCTCCCAACATAATTTCCAACAGATCCAGATTTTTTAAATCTAAAATTATGACTCAATATTAGACGTTAGAGACAGTTTTGTTGCAATAAAAACAAAAGTATAAACAGTGAATATCTAAATTCGCTGTAGTCATTTTCCATTAAGTGTTTCAATTGTTATTGGCACATGACATTGCCTACAGTATTTGCGGCAAGATTGCAGAAATAAAGCAGAATTGTGCATCTAAAACTATCAACTGCTGTGGGAAACAGATTTCTCCCAAGTAGTGTCCCTGACATACATACTAAACTGAGACGCTACTTGCTACAGAGGGTAAATGACTGTACACTATGAGATCATTGACACTAGGTCAGAGGTTATTCTCCTTAAGGGTATCAGCCTTCTAGAGCAACCAGACTGAGTAGTCTGACTCACCCTAAAAAGGGCACACTCCCTTTGATAGTGTCCCTTTGAGGGAATGCCCAAAGGCAAGCCAAGACCACTCAAAGGTGACTCTACCATATTGAGTCTAGAGTCTGCTTTATTATCATTAAAAAGATAACCTATTCCCAAGTAGGATTGTAACCCAGAGCATAGAGATTAGAATTTGCAACATATATTTTGGGAAATTCAACCAGGGACATCTTCTCATTGAGAAGTGAAACTATTCTGAAGATCACCTTTTAGCCAAATCTTAGATTGGCTTTTTAAATAGATAGTACTATGCAGGAGTAATGTGTTCCACTAAACATCAATTGTACGAGACAAAATGTACACACGAGCTAAGATGAGAAGGCAGGGAAGGGGAAAGGAAGCTAGACCCACAGAGCAAACAGAATGGAAATAATGAGAATGCTGACACATTGTGAAAATTACAACCAGTGACACAACAATTTGTATAAAAATTATTAGATAAGTAATTAATTCACTGTGTAAGCTGACAACGAAGCCACAATAAAATGTTTATTTTAGGAATCGTTAACCTTTGGTCAGTAACTTGGGTCTTAAAACTCATATTGGACATGATCAACCATCTAAGATGTAACTAGAGGTATCTCCCTTTGCAGAAGAAAGAAGAATGTAGAAAATCAAAAGGCATCCAGGAAAGAAAAGCAAGTTTTGGAAAACAGATGAATATGAAGAAATTGCATAATTATGTTATATGTGATTTAATTGTTTAAGGATATGGCATATGTATTAGCTCCCAAATTACAGCAATTTTTTTAAAGGAAAAGATCCGGGAGTGGGTTTGGGGGTCCCACTAAATCCTAATTCCAATTTAAGAACAATTAGTTCTTACATCTTGGCCCTGCTACATGCTCACCTTCATGAAATGACTGCTGAAGATAAGGGGGCTACAGCAAAGTGTGGTGAGGAAAGCAGATGCTGCCTGGCTATCAGGTGGAAGTGCTGGGGATCTTTAAGGCTTGTATTCAAACAGGCACCCATCTAAATGCGGAGTCAACTAAGTGCACAAGGAAGAAGCGCACTAGCATGTGTGGTCCAAAGATGACAATGACAAGACTTGAGTGTGATGAGAAGAAAAGCATCAGAGCAAGAATTATGAACATCCCGTTTGTGGAGGGCCGTGGGAGACAGTGAGAGCCCAAAACTGAGTCATTGACAGACCTGCTCTTGCCACAGAAAAGGATCTCGATCAGAATGAGCATTGCAATCTTGATTATGCTGGAACAGACTCCACACTTGGCTAGCTGATCACCCTAGAGATGGGACCTGGATTTGTTCTGGATGTGAGTATCACTTACTGGTTCCATGACAGAAATTTCTTCCCTGGCTTTTCGATTATTGTTTGAGGTCTTTCCCTTCTAATGCATCATATACTACTATGTTTCCACTCTCTTACCACCTTGTTTGTTTATTCCTTTCTGTTTGGTCTCCCAGTTGTGAAGCGAAGGAGAAGTGGACGTATAATGGTAATAATGGGGGGGTGGAGTACACAGGGAGGAAATTTCAGGAGTAATTAATAAAGACAGGAGTGGGGAGGGAGCACGTGAACAGTTAGTGGATGCATAACTGATCTTAAAGATAATTTGACCATGGGGGCAGGGAGAATGCTCTAAAATTGATATGGGGTGTGATTGTACAATTCTCCATGATATGACTGGATGACAGATCTGTTGGATTCTATGATATTTAAATTACTTGTGAATAAAACTGATTTTTAAAAAGACATAAGGAAACGTTCACCGCAGTGGACCACTGAACTATAGTCTCCATAATCTGAGATCAGAAGAACTAGATGGAGCCTAACTACCAACTGCTCTGAAAGCAGTCACATTCGAATTTCCTGGAGAAAGGTAGAAAAATGTGGAACAAAACCCAAAGTTGTAAGAACTACCAGAGTTATTGGTCTAAGACTGGTGAAACCTCTGAGACTATCGGCCTTAGACAAACTTCCGGTCTAGAAATTAATTTTCTGAATTTCATGACTTTGTGAAAAATTAACAGCATAAAGAAAAAAAGTATTGGAGATATAACGACCTCCCTGGGGGGATGAATAATAGAAATGTGGGTGAAGGGAGACAACAGTGTAAGACACAAAATAACATGGGTGTGAGGACTGACAGGGATTGATCAAGTGCAATAATGTAACAGAGAGAAATGACTGAAACCCAAATGAAGGCTGAGCATGATAGTGGGACAAGAGGAAAGTAAAAGGAAGTAAAAGAAAGAACTGAGAGACAAAGGGCATTTATAGAGGTATAAATACAGGCATGTACATAGGTAAATATATGATGATGGGGAAATAGTTTTACATGCATATAGTTATAGGGTTAGTATTAAGGCAGCAGGTGGGCATTGGATCTCCACTCAACTACTTCCTCAATGCAAGAACACTTTGTTCTATTAAATTGGCATTCCATGATGCTAACCTTCCTGACACGATCACTGATGACAAATGTGTGCATAAAAGTAACAAAGCCCACATGGAAGAAGCACATCGACCTGTGTGACCATGATATGTCAAAAGGACCAGGTATTAGACATCAAAAAACAAAAAAGTCATATCATTGCGTGCTCACCTTCCTGATATGATCACTGAAGACAAATGTGTGCATAAGCAAATGTGGTGAAGAAAGCTGATGATGTCCAGATATCAAAAGATATAGCATCTGGGCTCTTAAAGGATTGAAGGGAAATAATGGTCATCTAGCTCAGAAACAGTAAAGCCCACATGGAAGAAGCACACCAGCCTGTGTGACCATGAGATGTCGAAGGGATCAGGCATCAAAGAACTAAAAATTATATCATTATAAATGAGGGGGAGTACAGATTGGGGATCCAAAGCCCATCTGTAGGTGAAGCGACATACCCTTACAGAAGGGTCACAAGGAGGAAAGGAGCCAGTCAGGGTACAGGGTAGCAACAATGAAATATGCAATTTTTCTCTAGTTCTTCAATGCTCCCTTCCTTCACCCCCATCATGATCCCAATTCTACCTGACAAATCTGGCTAGACCAGAGGATGTACACTGGTACAGATAGGAACTGGAAACATGGGGAATCCAAGACAGGTGATCCCTTCAGGACCAATGGTGAGAGTGATGACATCAGGAGGGTGGAAGGAAGGTGGAGTAGGAAGGGGGGAACCAATTATAATTATCTACATATCACCTCCTCCCTGGGGTATGAGCAACAGGGAAAAGGGTGAAGAGATACATAGGGCAGTATATGATATTACAAAATAATTTATAAATTATCAAGGGTTCATGACGGAGGGGGAGTGGGGATGGAGCGGAAAAATGAGGAGCTAATACCAAGGGTTTAAGTAGAAGGAAAATATTTTGAGAATGATAATGCCAACAAATGTACAAATGTACATACAATGGATGGATGGATCGTGGTAAGAGTTGTATGAGCCCCCAATAAAATTATTTAACAAAAAATAATATCAATAATAATATATAATTAATTCACAAGGGGGTCAAGGGTGTGTGAGGCAGGGGAAAGAATAGGAGTTGTTACCAAGCTCAAATAGAAAGAAAATGTTTTGATGCCAAACAAACAAACAAAAAAAAAAAAAAGAAAGAAAATGTTTTGGAAATGTTGATGGCAATATATATGTACAAGTAAGTTCAACACTGGTACATATATTGCTATAAAATTCATGAGTCCCCCAATAAAATAATTAATAAAAAAGAAAGAAAGAAAGGAAAGGCATTGGAATAAATGCAATATAGCTAAACAAAAATATTTGGTGAGTTTCAGTGAAAAATAATTGATTAAATGTTCATGAAAAGAGGCCCGTTTGCAAAGGTAATGTAAAGCACTAACCTGAACAATGTAAGCATATTAATGCCCCTTTAAACACGGATATGTGTCATCTTAAGAACAAGTGAACAATATAATGGCAAAATGTTCCTTAAGCTGCTCGAAGTTCTAACAGCATAGATTGGGAAGAAGATTTATTCATAGAAATTGACCTCTGCATTTTCAGTGTATTTGAATTTCACAATACTTTCCTAAGGAACAACAGGAGCTGAACGTTTACCTCCTTTCAGAGCTCTGCAGAAAGAGTATATACCATCAGATCTTCGACAAACCACTTCTTGGCGCACTGGAAAGATCATGGAATTTAAAGACACTTTGATATTGAAACGCAGGTCTTTTATATCTCTCCCTTTAAAAGAAAAAGAAATCCACAAGACATTTTTGTATAAACAGCACTCATTGTATATACTTAAAATGATCCATGAGTAACAAACAAACTGAACTGAAGAAAAAAATTTCCCTAGGATCAAAATGAAGAGACTCCCCTACCCCTCCTTCCCTGTCCCTTAAGACATTTACTCTTGAAATTATGTAATTGTGCATGCTTTCTTTGCCTCTTTTAAGAAACTCTCTAGAAAGACTAACTAAGCTTCTTGCCAATTTGACAACCCAGGGATGTTTCCTCATGACCTACAAGCCACCTCTTAAAAATGTAAAACGTAAGGAAGATATCACTCAAACTCTTAGCTACTGGGGGGCAGGGGGCAGGTTCTAAAGTTAGAACCTAACTTTATAGAATTCCAACCTGTAAAGCTGCCTGCTATCATAAATAGGTGAGCTTACTATACCTCTGGGGAAGGGACTGTACACCAGAAAGAAAGACAACCCTGTGGCTACAATAATTTCCATGTTTGAGCCCTGGGTACAGCCTCTGCACCAATCCATCACTCAAAAGTCTTCCTCTCTTTTGATGACCCTCTTTTTTACCCAGGATGATATGCTTCCTCCAAAAGTGGTACCTCCTGATAACGTGTCCAAAATACAAGAAACAAATTCTTCCTATTCTCACATCTTTGTGTTTTTTAAAATCATTTTATTGGAGGGGTTCATACAACTTTTATCGCAATCCATACATACATCCATTATATGGCAAGCACATTTGTACATTTGTTGCCATCATCATTCTCGAAACACTTGCTTTCTACTTATGCCTTTGGTATCAGCTCATTTTTCCCCAAACACAAGGAATCTGGGATACATAAATCCTGGATAACCCCTCAGGGCCAACAATGAGAATAGAGATACCAGGAAGATAAGGGAAAGATGAGGGGACAACGGGGGAACTGATCACAATGATCAACATATAACACCCTCTTAAGGGGATAGACAACAGAAAAATGAGTGAAGGGTGACAGAGGATGATGTCAAATATGAAACAATCATCTATAGCTTATTGAGGGTTCAAATAATCTATAACTTATCAAGGGTTCATGAGGGAGGGGGAGGAGGGAAAGGAAGAGTTGATATCAAGAGTTCAAGTAGAAAGCTAATGTTTTGAAAATGATGGTGGCAGCATATATACAAATGTGCTTGACACAATGGATGAATGTATGGATTGTGATGGGAGATATAAGAACCCGCAATAAAAGAATTTAATTTTTTAAAAATCACTTAAAGTTATGACACTTAGGTTAGAAAGAGGAAGGAAGGAAGGAATGAAGGAAGAAAGAAAGAAATGCTTCAAGTCCTCTTTGTCTTCAGCAAACAAGGTTGTGTCATCGGTGGGTTGTCAATGAATCGTCCTCCAATTCTGATGACACATTCTTTTTCATAGAGTCCAGTTTCTCCAAATGTTTCTGGTCTGTCTTTATCTCATTTGGAATTACTGCTGAAATCTGTCCAACAAAGGAGGTCCTACCAGTATTTTAAATAACAGTGGTATAGCTTCTAGAATCACAGCAATACAAAAAACTGACAGACAAGTGGTGTGATAGGTTTTATGTCAACTTGACAGGCCCAGGATGCTTCCATGAGATGATCTAACATAGGGTGGACAAGTCCATGATAGGGTCTTTTTCAAAGTGGCCATGCAATGCTGGGGAGAATAGATTTCCTTGATCTAGCCACTACTTAATATGGGGAGTTCAAACCTGTCCTGTAGGGTTGGTAGGAGTCAGCATCAACTTGATGCCAGTGAGTTTGATTTTTGTTTGGTTTTTAATTAACAATTAACATTGAAAAATATAATAATGAATTTTTTTCAGTTCTAACAAAGTAATCAACTGCTTCAACTAGAAAAGATTGCATAATATTTTTGGGGGGGTCATCACTGCCCTCTGGTGGTGGGAGTAGAAGGCCCAGCCTTTGTTCCTGTGGAGCTGCTGCTGGAATTGACCCTCCATCCCAGTGGGCCGCAGTCCCGAGCACAACCACTACATCACCAGGGCTCAGTATTTTTTATAATGAAAAAAATTATAGTAACACTACATCACTGAAGATGGCTTAGTAGTAAGGGCACCGTTAACTCATGATAGGTATTAAAAAAAACTTTCCATAATACCTCAGCTTCATCATGTTAAGTATAACTGTCACATCCTTTCTCAAGTCCTCTCCTTCCTTTACGATTGGTGCTACCATTCTGTTCAAATTGGTTGCTGACCTATTTGGTTCTGTTATCTCTACTTAACTGACTCATTTGGCAGATTCTTTTATCAGTCCTCCATTTCCACTCTCCACATCTGTGGTAAATTGAGTTCCTTTATGTGGTTTTTTGCCTTGGTTCTTTGGTTCATTTTTTTAAAACAGCTTGAGATATCCCACTCCCCTTTTGTCTGGGATAATTGCTATTCCTTGGTAAATTATTACTTGTGATTTGGTATTTTTTGTTTGACCTTGAGCTGTACCCTACCCTATTCACTTTGCAAGGATTGGCCCATGCACAAAGCAAATAAAGCGATCAGAACTTACTACACAAAGCTGGTGGTGTAGTGGACCAGGACTCAGGCTGTTAACCACAAGGTCAGTAGTTCTAACCCACAGCTGAGGCTTTCCACTCCTGTGAAGATTTACAGTCTCAGAAACCCACAGAGGCAGTTCTAGTCTGTACGATAGTGTTGTTCACTATGAGCCAGACTCCACTAGATGGCAATAAGTGTTATCCTACTATGCAAATGAAGTATTAATGGCCTGCCCAAAGGGGATTGGTCTGGTCATAACCAGGGTGGAGGTGCATGATTTAAAATTGACCTGGAGTTTGCTTATATATCTATCCCCCACTTATTCATTGTGATAGATAGGATATGTGTGCCAACGTGGTACCCATAAGGAGATATCGGTGGGGTCCGGTCTGTCAATCAGGTCACAGCCTGATGGTAACTCGTGGTAGGCATGGCCGTCTCATAAGGAGGATATCTCTCTCTCTCTCTCTCTCTCGCTCTCTCTCGCTCTCTCTCGCTCTCTCTCGCTCTCTCTGCCTTTAACTTCCTGCTATCAAGTCACTGAGAGGCTGAATCTAAAGAACTTAGCACCCACCAGGCAGTGATGGTCATGCCTTCTACATCATTGCATATGGCTTCATGAGTCTGAAGAGGAGTTTATGGATTAGTGTCATACGTATGGGCTTGATCTGGAATGGACTGGGATGTTGGTTTGATATATAATTACTCATTGATATAAAGCACTTTCTTATACATACATATATGAGTGTCCCTAAATCTGTTTCTATAGTCAATGCTACAAAACACACTGACATAGTTTCCAAAGACTAGATCTTTATGCAAAAATTAATAGTAGGTGAATCAGTGCATAGGTTCCTGTATAGGTACATGTAGAAGTTGGGGGAACTTTTCCACTGGGGCCAAAGACAGCATTTTTATCATATTTATCTGATGCATGACAAGGGACCGTGTTTCTATGTTTCATGAATTCAAACATGAATTAAGCATGTTTTAGAGAACATAAAATGTTTCAAAAATATCAAGCCAGCTGAGCCCTGGTGGCATACTGGTTGAGTGCAGGACTGCAGCCCACTGGTTTGGCAGTTCAAATCCAGCAGCAGCTTTCCAGGAGCAAGGCTGGGCCTCCCACTCCCACCAGAGGGCAGTGATGCCTCCCCCCAGAAAAAAAAATTTTAAATATATATTAAGCCAACTCTAAGGTGGCCCCAGTGATTCCAGTCTCCTAGTATTCATGCCTATGTATAATCCTCTCTTCTTCTTTTTCTTCTTCTTTTTTAATTGTAAATTGGGTGAAGGTTTACAGAGTAGATCACCAGTTTTGTATTAGTCAATTCATACACATTTTGATTAATCTCATTCATAACTGAGATGTGATTAATTTACATGTCCCTTCTAGTCACTGTCCCTTCTGTGATGTATTACAAATTCCAGCCTCTGTGCCTGAAGTTATAACCCCACTTTCAAGTGAGTTCTATGTTATGTTAGTGGATAGGATTAATGAGGGATGTATTTTGAATCTCCACCTTACTAGAGGGTGTGAACCAAGTTATTATTCTTTGTATACTCAGGGACATAGCCTGCTGCAAGACAAAACCCCACCTGCATCAAAGTTTTTCCTCTGTATAGGAGAACTAATTCAGAAACTGACAGAATTCCCAGGACAACTGGCACAGCACTTTGGAGATCTCTTCCGACTTAAAGTAGCAGAAGCAGTGGAGGTCAGGCCACACCGAGGCCAGAGGCTTACACAAAAAGGCCTTGAGACAGAGCAGAGGAGCAGTGCCAAGACTTTGACATGGTGAGGCAGAACAGGCAGCAGGTTTCCTGCCTGTGAAGATGAGAGGCCAAGGAGCCATGGGACTGAGAGACTGAAGACCAGAGAGACGTGCTGCTGACTGAAAAGAGCTGTGGGCTAATATACCCTTACTGCTTATTGAACCTGAATTGTGGCATCCTGGTAACGTTCCTTAATTGTGAGTACATATGTGTGAGGTCTGGGTGGCCGTTGCCATGAATCATTGAATCAGCAGAAAGATAGAGCATGAGAGAGGAACAGATGGTGTTAAACCCGGGTGAAGAAGGACGGGGGCCTGACTGACCTCTGCCTCTTGGCAGTGAAAACTTGTATTCTCCTTCTCTCTTGTGTAGCCAGAAAAGGTCTGATATAGCTTCCATACCGCTTTCTCACTAGCCCTTCCGAACTCTGTCTTTGAGTAAATGCTACCTTTTAGATGCTGGTAGTTGACTATTCTTTGCAGTGCATACCGCACTAGTGTTATTGTTCTCCTTATAGACTGGTCTATTGTTTGGCTGAAAATTGATCCACAAGGGTGAATTCAGTTCCAAGTGTGAAGGGTAGCTAAAGACCATAGCTTTAAGGTAAAGTGACCAGATTTTAAGCAGGACACCATTGACCGGGAGGAGGGGAGTTCTTGATTCAAAATTTGGTCCATATGGAGCCACAAAAATGTTCATAAAACACAAAAAATAGTATTGTAATATATCTATTTAATTTTAAAATGCTGCAGGACACAGCGGGCCATCTGGTCACCTTACTTTAAGGGTTTCACCATCTCTCTCAGACCAGTTGTAATTCTCTTTTCTTGAGTGTGGGTTGGACATTAGTGACTTGCTTCTAGCCAATAAAGCATGATAAAAATGATAGAAAGTCTCATCATGGATTACATTGCATAACATTACTACTTTCATTTCTCCAGCAGTTTCTCTCTCTCTCTCTTTTATTGACTGTAATAAAGTAAGTAGCCATGGTTGGAAAGACCCACATGGCAAGCCACTGAGGTCTAGCCAGCAGACAGCAAAGAACGGAATGTGGCCAACAACTATCTAAACTCAAAAGCAGATCATTATTTGGGCCAGGTCTGGTCTACGCAGCCCCTTTCACCGGACCTCCAGGAAGGAAGATGGTCTGCTGGACTGTGCGGTCCCTTCCCCCAGCATCCCAAGACCAGATCTGGACGGTGCAGCCTCTTCCCCTACATTCCAAGAAGCTGGTCTGTGAGAACAAGATAATCTACTGGAAAACCATCTCCTGACAGAGTCTGCAGCTGCAGCACCAAGAAGCCTCCCTTTTCCTTGTTAGCACAAGGACCATCATCTTTGTTCACCACATTTGTATACTCCCCTGACCCCAACTCTATATATATCCTACCACTCTGCTCATGGGTGTGATTTCCCTGACCTAACTCACCCGGAAACCCAAGATGCTCCTATCCCTTTCTCTGCTCTCCCTTCCCTCCCAGGACCTCTTTCTCGATGCTAATAAAGTCACTCTTAACTTCACATTCTTCATCTCGATTCTACTTTCATTCAGTGTCTCAGTTTTACCTCTCTACCATTCCCCAGATGAGTCTTGAGAAAGGACCCCAATTTGGGCCAAAATATTAATGACATTAATGGGAGACCCTCAAATAGACTAGCTAAGTCAGATCTAGACTACTAACCTATAAAAATTAAGAGACAATGGATGTGCATTGCTTTAAGCCACTAGAATGTTGTTGTTGGTTTTTTTTACAAAGCAGTACATAACTAATGTATGTAAATTTGGAATACAATCATAATTTCTTGAGACTTGATTGGATCTACAAAAATGAAAATGAAACTTACTTGGAATGTAAAAGATATTCAATTTTCCATGGGTTTTCGCTAAAGTTACACAGTTCGTCACATTCAGTGAAATAGGGTATTTCAGGTTATCTAAGTGGGATAAAGATAATAACAACAAATTATTATAAAGAACTTCTCATTAGATCTAGACTACTAGCTTACAAAACTTATGAGACAATGAACGTGCATTGTTTTAAGCCACTAAAATGTTGATTTTTTTTTTTTTACATAGCAGTACATAACTAACGTGTTCTCATTAGATTCTGACAACTGGGTCCCAAAAGACAAAATCCATACCTATGAGGAGAAAGATTAAAGTAGTTACAAATATTTTCCCAAAACATTTTCATACAATTACTTGTTTTAAGGCTTTTAACCTAACCTTTTGTCCTGTCCTGCCCTGGTAGGCAGTGATGGAGCTAAATGGAAGTTTCCTGGTTTTCTGTGGGATAATCAAATAGCAGTTCACCTCTGTAATGATTTCAGCCTTGGATACCCTACAAGGCAGCTCCCATGGGGTCAAATTGACTCAACCATGCTGAGTTTGATTTACTTTCTCCTTTGCCTACCCTCCTTCATGTAACAACCTTTACCTTTTTTGTTGGTCTCATGGATCCAAAATGAAAATTTACAATGACTGGTTTGAGATTCAGTAAATGCTCGAAAGTTAGGGAATGAAGGCATAAGTTAATTAATGAAAAAGCTTCCTAAAGAGTAAGATGCAATTGTGGAGTGGAGGGGAAACTCATAAAAGTGTTCAGGGGGAAGAGAAACTATGCCAGCTTTGTTAATTTGGCATCTGAATGCACCTCTTGAAATAGTCTTGCCATCTGTTAGTAAGGGACTGAGTTTAGCTGCAAATTAGAATTCCCATAGAAATAGACAGTGCAGGTGCATATAATGAGTGCAGTTGATTCTTATTTTACGTAATCGTGGATATTCACCAGCATTTGGACCTGGCTATGACCCAAAACAAAGAAACAACAAAGAGCAATCTCGGATCAAAATGTCCCAAAAAAGTAACTAGGCACCCTTCCATTACAGTCTCACTGCAAAGGAGGCAGTTATTCATGGAAACAATTAGCTACACATTCCATTTGTCCCTCTGATTCCTGATCCTTCTCCTTTTGTTGCTTCAGATAAATGGAAACCAATAACTGCTCCTTGTTTGGCTGTCTGAAAGCTTCCAAGATTCCAGGCATTACTCAATGAAGTAGGAAGTAAAACAGAAGCACTAAACATGGAAGGTCAATTCACTGCAATGTCCCCTGAAATCATTACCCTCAACCTGCAAACGAAAGAACCAAACCCCATCAAGTGTTTGGTTGTACACAGATAGCCTCAGCAACTACACTTTTGTTGTGATGGTGATTGTTGTCTTCCTTAGTACCACAAATGCATCGATCACATCACTTTTTCCCACTCAAGTTTTTATCAGTATGCAACTTATTGACAGCAGTTACAATAATTGGTGGTGCAACTCTATCCTATGATTTTTTTTTGTTTTTTTGTAGGGAGGCATCACTGCCCTCTGGTGGTGGGAGTAGGAGGCCCAGCCTTTGCCCCTGTGGAGCTGGAATTGAACCTCCATCCCAGTGGGCCACAGTCCCGCGCACAACCACTACGTCACCGGGGCTCAGCCCATATCCTATGATTTTTTAAAATCATCGTTAACCCCTCTTTTCCTCCTCCCCTCACTTCTAGTAATCATTAATAAACTTTGGCGTCTATATAGTTGCCTTTCCTTTTTTATTTTTCATGTAAGTTAGTGATACAATATTTACCTTTTTTTCCTTTGATTCTACTTAGCATATCTTTAAGTTCCATCCAAACAGTATCAAGGCATCATTTTTCCTATGGACTCAGTCGTCTTTTGTTGTTTGTATGCACCCATTTGGCTTCTTCATTCATATGTTGATAAATATTTATGGTATTTTCACCTTTTGTCTGTTGTGAACAGAGCTGTAGTGGGAATTAATGTGTAAGTCTCCTGGTGAGTCTCTCTTGATACTTGTTTTAGGAGTGCAGCACAGAGCACAGTGCTAGGCACATAATATATCATTAAATTGTCTTTACTCACTTTCATTTTGGCATCTGTGATTGTTGTTAGCTGTCATTGGTTCTGTGCCTGACTCGTGACAACCCCATATACAAAGGATCAGATGGTGCTATGCGACCCATCAGGTTTTCCCAGATTATCTCAGAAGTAGATCATCAGTCTCCCTTCCTTGTCTGTCTTATGTTAAAGACCAAGTGAAATCTGTTCAGTATCATAGCAATATATGATGGGGTACCCCCTCAAAATAGGATTTTTTTCAAAGGGGGTACCCCCCCAAAAAACAATATTTTTTCCCAAAGGTATGTATTTTTTTTTTACAAAACAACCTAATCACCTTCAGAGTACTGTCCATTACACTTAATACATTTGTCAAAGGTATTCCATTCTTAGAGACATTTTTCAAACTCATTTGTTTGAATGGCTGACAGCACCACCCTCATTTTTTTTTCTTTACCTCTGTTACACGGTCAAATTGCTGTCCTTTAATGTACTTCTGTATCCACCAAAAAAGAAGTCACAGGGAATGAGGATAGGTGAGTAAGGTCGTGGGGTAAGAGAAGCATGCTGTTTTGGGGCAAAAACTGGGAGACTGAGATGACAGGTGCATTGTTGCGGTGGCAAAAACCAGTCCCCCGTATGCCACAAATAAAGCCTTTTATGTCACACACTGTTCTGCAATCTTATCAGAACTTCTAAACATAAAGCTTGATTAACAGTCTGATCTGGTGGAACAACTTCAAATGCACTACAAGTTGACATTTTCATCTGTTCAGCAAGTTGACATACTTCCAGAACGAAGTTTGTCATCAATGGACATCTCACCTTTTTTGAAACAGGAAAACTAGCTGGACACTTGAGTTTTCCCATAGTGCAGTCCTAGTAAGTTGAGTTCAACACCACAAAAGTTTCTACAGCATTTTTCCCAAAGAGGAAACAACATTTCTGTGGCAGTCATGTGCTTATGTTAATTTTTAATTGAAATATAGGCGTGGAATCTGGCCTGTTAATCAGAAGAAAGCCATTGAGTAGCCCGATGAGGCCTCTATGTAGGCATAGCTTTCACCTGAGACTCCAGGGAAATCTCGCGGTATTTCCCTCGTGAAGATGAGAAGCTATCTTCCCCAGTTGTTGGGAGTTAGATTCAGAGATGATTAACCACAGGCAACACAGAATGGCGGCGCCTGGGAGGCTGGAGTAGGCGGTGGAGAGACCACACAGCTTTGTCCTGATGAAGACAGTCCTCTGAAGCTGGAGTGGCATGCTGTTGATGGACATGAGCCCTGGAAGCTAGGAGCCACGGGGAGACCCCTGCCAGCGCCAGAATCCTGCACCCACTGACCTGTGACTTCCTGAGTCGGAAACAGACTTTATAGACTGATTTTCAGGCATATGGGTTATTATTGGACTTATGACTTTGCACTGGACTGGAATGGGATGCCTTCTTAGGGTCACATTTTTTTGTATATAAACCCTTTCCTTATACCTATATGCGTGTCCTTGCATTTGTTCCTCTAGTCTACCTGGACTAACTCAATTTCACAGCTGCTCTCTGTTCTCTTGAATTGGCCATCACAAAAAAACAAGATTTGAGCAAAAGTGCTGTGATCAGAGAGAACCTTCCCAGGAGACACCGCTGGATGCACTAACTCAGAGGGAGCTCCTCGATGCTCACCTCGATACAGGAAAAAAGAGTACTAGGAAAGCTCCACTCAGCCCAGTGCAATTCAGGGTTTTTGCCCCCCGTGTATATGCTTGTCTCTGCTGACAGATAAATGACAGCTATACTTGCAGTACATTGGCTGGGAATTGAACTCAAGTATCTTGTCTGGAAGGCAATAACTTTACCTCTGGACCACTACTGCCCCCATTTGGTATCTACTAGGTGCCAAACTTTTTTCTTAGCCTGAGAGAAACAATAACCAAGATAGTCATGACTCATACTCTTGAGAAAGGTACACTGTACAGGCCAATGGGATAAAGAATAAGTGTGTGCTAGGGATGGAGGCATGGGGAGCAGGTGGAATTACTTCAATTATATTACTTTGTGAGTGAGGGAAAGAAGCCAGATTGAGGGCATCAGAAAAGAGCATTTCAATAAAAAAAAACTTTTTTAATTAGTAGTGGGTGCAGAGTTTCAGAGGTGAGAATGATTTTGATGTGTTCAAGTAAAGAAAAAGTGCCCGTGTAATAAAAAGTCATGAGTCAGAGGAGAATCACAGGATTCAGGTACGTAAGCAGGTATGGTACACTGAATTATTTGGCTTTCCTAGCCACAGTCTTTGCAACCACCACTAAATGCTTGGGTGAGGCCATGCAAATAGCATGCATAAAACGCTAAGATGGGTTAAAAATGAGCACTCTCAGAAGTGGAAATGTAGCCATCTCACTATCATTAAGAAGGAAGACTGTGGAGTGGAGCTCATTCTTAGGGCCCTAAAGCACAGCGGCAGAGAACAGTGAGAAAGCATGGCCATAGAAAAGCAGCTGTGACAGAACCCAGAGTAGCAGACTAGGCCAAACAGTGACTCTTCTGTCCTAAAAAATTGAATCCTGAGCATTTCTGATCCTGAATTTTAACCTATTTTCCTTTTAAAACTCTGTGTTCGCGAGTATCACCTGTGAGTTATGTGGGGCCATTGCAGTGAATTATGGAACTCAGTAGAGAGTGCCATGGAAGGGATGTCAAGTATTAGAAGGGTATGGAGGGCAGAGGGCAGCAGCATATCCGATCTCTGTGTCAGGGGAATCCTCTTTGGGCTGATTTTGAATTTGATTCTCCTTGGTCTTTGTGAGGAGGCCTGGTGAGGTAGTCATTACACATTGGGCTGCAATCCACCAGGGCTGCATTTCTAAGCCACCGGTGCTCTGCGGGAGAAGTACAGTCTAGGAAACCCACAGGGGCACTTCTACCCTGCCCCATTGGGCCGTCATGACTCGTTGGCAGTGGGTTTGGGTTTGGGTTTCCTCCTTATGACATCAGAGAAGGTCGAGCCTGGGCCCTGTGCCATTCTTACAATAGGTGATGAGAATGGTAGAGCCATAGGGGGAGACTATGATGAGCCATGGAGTCCTTCATATAAAACTGGGGTGGGGGTGGGGGTGGGTGTGAACTTATAGTGAGAGACCACCACTACTTCCATTGGTTTTTAAGCACAGGGAGTAATGTTATCTGATTTATTTACATATTGAAAAGACTACTTTGGCCTCTTTAGGAAAAACAACTTGTATGGTAGCAAGAATTAGAAGAAAGACAGTTGATGCAAAAAACAAATGAGGGCTAAAAGGACTGTGGCCAATAACAGACATAATAAATTGGATTTTGACTATGTCATAGAGTCAATGAAAACAGAAATTACGGATCAATTGGATGTAGACTGTAGAGGATGAGAGAAATTTCAAGATCATGACAAAGAGCACTGGTTTGGGGCCTGCGGAATTCAGTGGAAGATAAAATAGAAGACTTAGATAGGAATGGGCTTCTCACCGCCATCAAGTCAATTCCAGTAAATCCCAATCTAATAGTGATCCTATTAGACAAGTTAGAACTGCTCTGTGGGTTTCCAAGACTGCAAAATTGGGGGTGAGGGGGGGCACGCATAAGCCTTAAGCTAGCAGTTTCACATTGCTGACTTTGAGGGTAATAGCCTAACACCTAGCCCACTCCACTGCAGTGATAGACTTGGGAAGGTATAAATCAAGAGTTTAAGTCCATGATAGTAGTTATACTATATATATATATATATATATATATACATACATACATACATACTGTTATACAGTAAGTGAATGAATCCTGGTGCTTCATAGTTATGTCTCCCTCTCCACATACATAAGACAAAAAAAAAAAAGAGTACCTTGAGGGTACAGATAATATTTTCCTTAATCTTAGCATAGTGATTAGTCATAATGCTCATTTGGGGTGGGGGGAGCATCACTGCCTCTGGTGGTCGTGGGCGCTACCCAGTGCTGCTCCTGAGAGATGCCACTAGATTTGAACCGCCAAGCCCGCAGACCACAGTCCCGCACTCAACCACTTACGCCACCGGGCCTCAGCCCCCATAATGCTCATTTTAAAAAACATTTTTAAATGGAATTAAGTGTCCATAAACACATTAGAAAAACTGATAGACTTTCCGCTTTGTCACCCCTCTTTCAAAACCCTAACTCACTGCCATTGAATTGACTATAACTCATAATAGGTTTTCTGAGGAAGCAAACAACCTCGTCTTTCTCTTACAGTCTGCCACACCTCGGTTTGGGATATTCCACCTCCCAAGATAAACACATATGGCAGGGTGGTGGTGGTTCATGGGTGGAATTCTTGCCTTTCTTGCAGAAAACCAGATTTCAATTACAGTCGATGCCCTTCTAGCACACAGCTGCAACTCATCTATTGATGATGCTGAACAGACTTTAGCAGAACTTCCAGACTAAGAGAGCCTAGGAAGAAAAGTCTCATAATCTATCTCTGAAAACTGGTCAATGATAACTCCATGGATAACAACAGTCCATACACACAACTGATGAGTTTTGAAATTGGGAGCATTTGACAGGTTTCTTTCTTGAAGAACTTCTCAGAATTCAGAGTACATTTGTAAATCACCCTCAGATGTTGAAATCATGATTCCCCACCCACCCCTCCCGCACTCCACCCCACCTCCCAAAGACTAACAAAGAGCTGGATTTTTGAAAAGTATCACTTTAAGCCTTCCTGGTTTTGCTATGCTGAAAGTATAGTGGGTTACACACTGGAATGCTAATTGTAAGGTAAGCATTTTGAAACCACCAGTGGCTCCGTAGGTTAGGAAAAGGAGGCTTTCTAACTTGCACAGAGTTACAATCTCAAGAATCCACGGGGGGCAGGGGGGGTTGTCCTTTAGAGTGGTTCTGAGTCAGAATTAATTACATTTCTGTGAGTTTGATTTGGTTATTGTGAGTGAATTAAACGACCAGCCAACCCACGGTGGAAAACACCTGCCGAGATATGGTGGTGTACTGTAAGAGAAAGATGAGATTGTTTGCTCCCTCAGAAACCCTGTTTAGAATGATTTAGAGTCCATTCCATGGCAATGGATTTGGATTTTGAAAGAGGGGTGAGGGTTGGGTTATGGCTGGTTTAGAAGAAAAAGATGACGATTTGTTGTGTCAAAACTTTACATCACACTTCCAAGAAGATGGCGACTGAGTAACATATACCAGAGAGACTCCACAGAAATCAGCGCAGGAGAGTTACTAAGAGGGAAATTCCACCCTGCCGGTCACAGAAAGACCATCATATAGGTAAGAAGGCACACATCACTAGGTTTTGAGAAGCTGGGGACTTTTAGCTTACCACAGTGGACCCCAGCTAGGGTTTGACCTTAGCCCACCCCACCACTGTCTCAGCCAGAGCCAGGATCATTTGGAGATGGTGAAGGGACTTTATTCAACACAACTTGCTGCAGCCTTGGAACAAGTATTAAACACCTTCAGCCCCAGAGTCAGGGATCAGGGCTCAGCTATATTGTTTCTTCCATTTCCCTCTCTATTCTCTATCCTCCCACTGTCTCCGGGGGCTTCATTTTGTTTTCTTTTTCTTTTTTCTTTGTCTCTTCCTTTTTCTCTCATACCCCACAGACAACAGCCAGATCACTCCTCTTGGACAAGGGCATTTATGTCTGCCCTCCTTTCAGCTGAGAGGAAGGTACTCTCTGCAGTGTACCAGATGCTGGGAAGCGCCTCCATCCTCTGTGGTCCCACGTGACTGAGGGAACCTCCTCCTGCCTACCACAGTGCCTCCCACAGCCTAAGGCGGCTTGATCAACACTCACCAATATTTCACGCTGCTGCAGAAACCTCTGCTCAACCTCCGCAGTCATCTACCTGGCCAAGGCAATTCCGCCCACCATTCGTGGTGCTCTATACCAAAATGGGCAACCCACCTAACTTTTGCAGCACTCCTGCCCATGCGCATGCCCTCTGTGGTGCCCCAGGCTGCCATGGGCTACACCACCATGTTTCTTGTGAGATCATCCAATACAGCACTATTCTCGTGGGTCCCAAACGACCCAACCAGTGTCCTCTGAGAAGACCATCCAACTTTCCCTCCAAATAACAGAACACTGGTTGACTAGGAAAAGAGTGAAGCCATGGGAGGATGCAGTGGTAGGACAATTCCCTCCTGAAATTAGCTGCAGGCAGTTCAAAGGACCATTTTGAAGAGTCTCCCAGAGAAAGTCAGTGCTCTTCAACCCCACAGAAAATGGCAACTGGTTCCTCTAAAACAATGTAATGCAAACAGCAATCAGTCCCAATGGCCTCAATGTAAAAGCAGGACAAACAAAAGGCAATGGCGGAAGATGCCCTGAACCTCATGATGTGAATAGAAGAAGACATTGATCAACTTCCAAAAAGAAAAAAACTGACTACCTACTGAAGAGGTGGATATAGGACCTGAACAGAAATTTCACAAGGGCAGAAATCTGAAGGACCAACCAACATAAGAGAAAATGTTCCCTATCATTAGCCATAAGAGAAATGCTAATTAAAATAACAGCGAGATACCACCTAACACCTTCAAAGACAGCCCAATTCAAAAAAATTAGAAAGCAGCAAGTGTTGGAGAGGCTGTGGTGACATGGGAACTCTCATCCACTTCTGGTGGACCTGTAGGTATGTACAGCCACTGTGGAAATCAATTTTCCAATATCTAAAACAGATGGAAATTGAACTACCATACAACCCAGCAATCCCCCTACTGGGCATATATCCAGAAGAGAGACAAAACAAACCACAACCAGACATCTGTGCTCCAATGTTCATCATGGTACAGTTCACAATTGCAAGGAGTTGGAAACAATCCAAATTTCCATCAACAAATGAGTGGATTTAAAAATTGTGGTCTATACATACAATGGAGTACTACACATCCCTAAAAAGTAGTGATGAACACATGAAGCACATCGTCATATAGGGAGAACTGGAGGAAATAATTCTAAGCGAAGTAAGTCAAGGACAAAAGGACAAATACAACATGAGTTTGCTAAGGTAAACTTAAAAAAATTACAAAGGTGGGTGGAGAGAAGGTGGGGTAGAGAGATAGAACCAACGGCAAGGATATACACATAAGCTCCTATTTGAAGGATGGACATCAAAGGAATGGGTTGGAAAAGAGGTCGGGCAGGGTAAGATATGACAGAACAATAATAATTTATAAAGTATTGAGGGTTGGTGGGGAAGGGAGAGCAGGGGAAGAGGGGAAAGGATGGAAAGCCGATATCAAGGGCTCAAGGGAAAAGGTGGATGTTTGGAGAATGATAACAGCAGCAGACATGTGAAGGTGCTTGGCACAGTATGCTTATTTATGTATTGTGAAAAATTATGTATGAGTTCCCAATAAAATGATTTTTAATTTAAAAAAAATGAAAAGGGAATAGGGGGGAAACTACTATATGCAAACATTCCTGGAGTGAGGTCCAGGTAGTATGGCAGGAGCCAGACTAAATCCAGGAATATATATGGTAGCCAACTAAAAAAAGGGGGGGGGGGGTGGTTCAAGAAAAAGAAGAAAAAGAAATGGGTAGCAGGGAAACAGGACACAAATCCACCCAAGAGGAGGGTATTGTTTCTATCTCCATAGGGAACGAGGGACCAGATTTCAACCCAGTGCTCCAAGATATGAATGCAACATACAGGCATGAAGCAGTTAACCAGTAGGGAGGTCTGAGGGCCTGGCAACAATCCCAACTATGTGGACAGCCACCCCTCCCCACAGAAGAATTTACTTCAAAGGAAAACACTGAAGCTACAGCTCAGGAGAGGGACAAGTGCGATCAGAGCACACAGGAGCAAATGAAGGGGAAGGAAGAGAGAGTGGAGCACATCCTGGCCCAGCAAGCCTTGAGGGCAACCTCTCTGCTCAGAGCAGCCAATGCACAGAGAGGGCCACATGGACAGCCTCACTATGAGACACGACATCCCTCACTGACCCATAGGCCTACAGTGGAAAGCAGTGTAGGAATTGCACCCAATCTGACCCCCACCCCTCCGAAGCAAAACACTAAGAGCATGCAACAGAACAACAAAGGGAACAGAACAATGAAGTCCTAAGGGAATATCAGAAATAGACTTGGGCCTCAGGGCGTGGCCCCATGAAACTTGGCCAGAAACATTCAAAAAGGTCAGCAAACAGGACTTGAACTATTTGCAGGCTTTTCGCTCTTTTTTGTCATTGGTTTTGTCGTTGTTGTTGTTGTTGCTGGTTTGCTCTGTCTTGTTTTGTGCATATTATTATCTATGCAGGTCTATCTAGATAAGATATACGGGGAAAAACAATCAGGAAGAGAAAACAGGACATTGGAGGGCAAAATGGGGAGGGAGGTAGGGAGAGGAAATGGTGTTAACAAACCCAGGAACAAGGGAACAACCAGTGATGCAAAATCAGTGGTGAGGATGGAAGAAGCCTGGTGAATCTTGATCAAGGACAATGTAACTGATAGGAATTACTGAAACCCAGAGGAAGGCTGAGCATGATAGTGGGACAAAAAAAAAAGTAAAAGGAAATAGAAGAAAGAACTTGGAGGAGGGCTGAGCCCCGGTGGTGTAGTGGTTGTGCGCAGGACTGCGGCCCACTGGGTTGGAGGTTCAATTCCAGCTCCCAGGAGCAAAGGCTGGGCCTCCTACTCCCACCACCCGAGGGCAGTGATGCCTAAAAAAAAAAAAGAAAAAAAAGAAGTAGGAGGAAAAGAGCATTTATAGAGATCTAAATACTGGCCTGGGGCTGAGCCCCGGTGGTGTTAAGTGGTTGAGTATGGGACTGCGGCCCACGGGCTTGGTGGTTCAAATCCAGCGGTGGCTCTCAGGACCAGCACTGGGTAGTGCCCACGGCCACCAGAAGCAGTGATGCCCAAATAAATAAATAAATACTGGCCTGTACATATGTAAATATGTTTACATATGATGATGGGGAAACACATCTATGTATATATTTATAGATTTAGTATTAAGGTGGAAGATGGACATTGAGCCTCCACTCAAGTACTCTCTCAATGCAAGAACATTTTGTTCTATTAAACTGTCATTTCAAGATGCTCACCTTCCCAACACAATCGCTGAAGACAAATGTGTGCATAAAAACAACAAAGCCCACATGGAAGAAGCACATCAGCCTGTGTGATCACAAAGCGTCAAAGGGATCAGGTTTAAAAGAACAAAAATATCATTGTGTGCCCACCTTCCTGATATGATCATTGAAGACAAATGTGTGCATAAGCAAATGTGGGGAAGAAAGCTGCTGGTGCCTGGATATCAAAAGATATAGCATCTAGGGTCTTGAAGGTTTTAAGGTAAACAAGTGGCAATCTAGCTCAGAAGCAGTAAAGCCTACTTGAAAGAAGCACACCAACCTGTGTGACCAGGAGGTGTTGAAAGGATCAAGTATCAGGGATCAAAGAACTAAAAATTACAGCATTATAAGTGAGAGGGAGTACAGATTGGGGACTCACAGTCCATCCGTAGGTAATGGACACCCTCTTACAGAAGGTTGCAGGGAGGAGACAGGCCAGTCATATTGTAGTGTAGCAATGATGAAACATACAACTTTCCTCTAGTTCTTAAATGCCTCCTCCCCCCACTATCATGATCTCAATTCTACCCTACAAATCCAGCTAGACCAGAGGATGTACACTGGTACTGATAGGAAACAGTAATATAGGAAATCCAAGACAGATGATCCCTTCAGGAACAGTGACAAGAGTAGTGATACCTGGAGGGTGAAGAGAAGGTGGGGTAGAAAGAGGCAACCTATTAAAAGAATCTACATTCAACCTCCTCCCTGGGGTAAGGAGAATGGTGAAGTGGGTTGAAGGGAGACATTAGTATAAAATCTGACAAAGTAATAATTTATAATTTATCAAGTGTTCATGAGGGAGAGAGGAAAGGAGAAGGAGAGGAAAAAAATGAGGAACTAATGCCAAGGGTTTAGGTAGAAAGCAAGTGTTTTGAGAATGATGAGGACAAGAAATGTACAAATGTGCTTGACATACAATAGATTTATGTATGGATTGTGATAAGAGTTATCAGAGCCCCCAATAAAATTATTTTTAAAATAAATAAAATAATCTGAGCCCTGGCGCAGTGGTTGTGTGTGGGGCTGCGGCCCACAGGGTTGATGGTTCGAATCCAGCAGCAGCTCTCCAGAAGCAAGGCAGGGCTTTCTACTTCCACCAGGGCAATGATGTGGGGGTAAAAAAGAAAGAAGTGTTCCTCTGGAACATGTTAAAATTAAATTAAATTAAATTAACTGGACAAGAATTTAAAAAAAAAAAAAAAGATAAACTACTGGTCATCTAGCTCAGAAGCAACAAATCTCACATAGAAGAAGCACACCAGCATGAGGTGTTGATAAGATCAGATATCAGGCATAAAAGAACAAAAAAAGTCCTATGATTGTGAATGAAGGGGAGTGCAGAGTGGGGACCCAAAGTCCATCTGTAGGTAACGCGACATTCCCTTACATATAGATCACAGTCCAGGTTCAGTGTAGCAACGATAAAACAGACAACTTTCTTCTAGTTCTTAAATACTTCCTCCCCCTACCTCATGATCCCAAATCTACCTTATAAATACAATTAGGCCAGAGGTTGTACACTGGTACAGATAGGAACTGAAAACACAGGGAATCCAGGATACATGAACCCCTCAGGACCAGAGCTGAGAGTAGCCATTCCGAGAGGCAGGGGGGGAGGTGGGATCAAAAGGGGAACCAGGGCTGAGTCCCGGTGGCACAGTGGTTGAGTGCGGGACTGTGGCCCACAGGCTTGGCGGTTCAAATCCAGAAGCAGCTCTCCAAGAGCAAGGCTGGGTAGCTCCCACGACCACCAGAGGGCAGTGATGCCCCCCCCAAAAAAGGGGGAACCAATTATAAGGATCTACATATAACCCCTTTCTTGGGGACAGACAACAGAAAAGTAGGTGGAGGGAGAAATCGGAGAGTGAAAGACATGACAAAATAACAATAATTTATAAATTATGAAGAGTTCATGAGGGAGATGGGAGGGGGGAAATGAGCTGATATCAAGGGCTCAAGTAGAAAGCAAATGTTTTGAGAGTGATGATGGTAACAAATGTATGAATATGCTTGACATATGATAGATGTATGTATGGATTATGGTAAGTTGCATGAGCGCCCAATAAAATAATTTTTTAAAAAGCTTTACATTGCAAAACTCATCCTATAGATAGCTGTAAAATCATTTTCACTTTTTGGATAAAGCAGCTGGAGTGGAAAATTAGCTGCATTTACTCCACAATATACACCAGCCAATGTGCCTCTAAATTCCCAAGAACACCATGGTCGCCTGCACATCTAGGTCTCTGAAAGTATTCAGATTCAGCCCAGTAAGGGTGGGTGACTTGGAAATGGCATTCCAGAGAGTCCTCTTAAGAGCAACTATCTTACTCATAGGCTTAAATTAACTCCAGTTGTTACAGTAATAGAAAATTGTTTGTCTTTTCAATCAACTGTCGACATAAATTCCAGGAACAAAACACTAGTATTTGGACCCAGGCCACTTCTTGCCCTCCTGAAGAAATGGTCCCAGTGAGCAGAATGTCCCCCAAAGCTAACTGGATGCTGATGAAAGACGCCCCATCTGTACTGAGTAGTATAGCCGCTGCCAGACCTGCCGTGTCCTCATAAAGGTAAAATCCCTGTAGCCTCTGCCCCTTGACTCTGTATTTGATTTAACGTTGTTCTAGTTCATCTACAAGTGTTTACAGAGTCCCATACTGGGGATGCCTTCATTCTCATTAAAGTATTACCACTTGGAAAACAAACACAAAAAGCAGCTGGTACAAAGAGGCCAAGTACTTTGCGCAACACAGCACCGCCAGTAGGTCACATCACTAGTTAACATCAGAACCAGGCTAGGATCTGTTAAATAGGAAAATTAAAACAGGCCTCTTTTTTTAGATTTTATGGTTCATCTAGTGCACAGAACCAGTGGTGAGAATCATGTGCTTTGCACCAGTTCGGCAGAACTAATGTCTAGTTTTTTCTGAGCTCAGCAAACCTTATTGTTAAAATGGCACTTGTAATCAGGATGCTCACTAAGGTAGGCGGCTGGGCAGCTGCCCAACGTGGAAACCACAAATTTACATTCCTTAGTTTTTTTTAACATTCATCTGCATAATAGCATATTCAAAGCACCTACAGTAATGTTCATTCCATCCGTAGATATAGAAAATTAAACGGAACTATGCATGTAATATTTATTTATTCATTTCAAAAACTCATTATACTTTTGATGAAATACTGCATTTTTTTCCCTTATGTCTGTTACTTCAGTAAACAAACAATATGACATAAGGAGAAAAGTGTCCCAAAATAAAAATACATTAAAAATAAAAAGATTTCTATACTTGATACATTTGATGTATGGAATGTTATAAGAGCTGTAAGAGTCACCAATAAGATTTTTTTTAAGAAAGAGAAAGTAAAATGAAATTGCAAATAAATAAATAAGAAAAGAAAACAAAATTGCAAATAAATAATAATAATTAATTAATTAATTAAAAGTTTTCAAATCACTGTTAAAAAATACATGTAAAACCCGAGTCTTGAGGTCAATATCCCCACTCAGAACAGCCAATGCATAGAGAGGACAATATGGCAGGCCCCAGAAGAAGCAGGGTCAGGACAGTACCCTGTCTGATCCCACCACACCATGGCAAAACACTAAGGGTGTGCAGGAGAGCAGCAGGGGGAGCAGAGCATGGAGTTCCCAAGGGTGTAACAAGGATATACTTTGGGGCCAGGGTGTGACACCCCGTTGGCCTCAACTGGGGGCACTCCTGTAGGTCAATGAACAGACCGTAAACTACAGGGGTTTTTTTTGTTATTTTTTTTTACTTATTTATATCTATTTTTCTGGATATGGGTTTTTTTTGTTATTGTTGCTGTCATCATCATTTTGTATTCTTTGGTCACTTCATCTCACAATGTCTTGGGGTTTTTTGAACATATTATTATCTCTGCAAGTTTATCTAGGTATGATAGGCTGAATGAACAGTCTGGAGGAGAAAATAATGGGACTGATGGTTTCAGAGGGACATGGGAGATGGGCAGGTGGGGTAAAAGAAGTGGTGTTGACCAACCCAGGGACCAAGTGATTCAAAATCAGTGACAAGGTGTGTGTGAGAGACCTGATAGAGATTGATCAAGAGTAATGTAACAGAGAGAAATTACTGAAACCCAAATGAAGGCTGAGCATGATGGTGAGACAAGAGAAAAATAGAAGGAAATAGAGGAAATAACTGTGAGACAAAGGGCATTTAAAGAAGTCTAAATACAGGCATGTACATAGGTAAATATATTTATATATGATGATGGGGAAGTAGTTCTATGTGCATATACTTATGGAGTTAAGACCGCAGGTGGGCATTGGACCTCCACTCAACTACATCCTCAATGCAAGAGCACTTTGTTCTATTAAATTGACATTCCATGATGCTCACTTTCCTGACACAATCACTGAAGACAAATGTGTGCATAAGCAAATGTGGTGAAGAAAGCTGATGGGGCCTGGTTATCAAAAGATATAGCATCTGGGGTGTTAAAGGCTTGAAAGTAAACAAGCAGCCATCTAACTCAGAAGCAACAAAGCCCACATGGGAGAAGTACACCAACTTGTGGGACCACGTGGTGTCAAAGAGATCGGGTATCAGGCATCAAAGAACTAAAAATCATAACACTGAGTGCCCACTTTCCTGATATTATCAAGGAAAACAAATGTGTGCATAAGCAAATGTGATGAAGAAAGCTGATGGGGCCTGACTATCAAAGGATATAGTGTCCGGGGTCTTAAAGATTTAAAAGTAAAGAAGTGGCCATCCAGCTCAGAAGCAACAAAGTCCACATGGAAGAAGCACACCAGCCTGTGTGACCACATGGTGTCAATGGAATCAGGTATCAGGCATCAAAGAACTAAAAATTATTACATTGTAAGTGAGAGGGAGCACAGACTAGGGACTCAAAGCCCATCCATCTGTGAAGTGATAGGGACTCAAAGCCCATCCATCTGTGAAGTGATGTGCCCTTACAGAAGGGTCGCATGGAGAAGACAAGCTAGTCAGGGTACAATGTAGCAACAATGAAATATGCAACTTTCATCTTGTTCTTAAATGCTTCCTCTCCCCACCCCACCCCACTATCATGATCCCAATTCTACCTTACAAATCTGGCTAGACCAGAGGATGCACACTGGTATGGATAGGAGCCGGGAACATGGGGCATTCAGGACAGATGATCCCTTTAGGACCAGTAATGAGAGTGGTGATACCCAGAGCACGGAGGGTAGGTGGAACCAATTGTAGGTATCTACATATAACCTACTCCCTGGGTACGAACAACAGGGACGTGGGTGAAGGAAGACATCAGACAGTGTAAAATATGACAAAATAGTTATAATTTGTAAATTATTAAGGGTTCACAAGGGAAGGGGATTGGGGAGGGAAGGAAAATATGAGATAACTGATACCAATGGCTTAAGTAGAAGTATGTTTTGAGAATGATAATGGCAAATTTACAATGTGGTTTGAATACAATAGATGTATATATGGATTGTGGAAAAAAGATCTATTAAGAGCTTATATGCACTTTGATTAGACCACTACATAAATCCTCATTAAACAGTAAAATAGTTATGTCCTCTCACCACTGGTGATGTAACACATAATGGCATGTAACTACTTAAAGGACACACAGATGTGAGAGTTAAGATAAAGTGAGAAGTGGGGAGCAAAATTATTTAAGATAAAGTTATTTGGCTGAGCACCAGTGATGTAGTAGTTGTGCGTGGGACTGCGGCCCACTGGGTTCGAGTTTCAAGTCCAGCAGCAAGGCTGGGCCTCCTACTCCCACCACCAGAGGGCAGTGATGCCCCCAAAACAAAACAAAACAAAAGTTATTTAAGAACAAGTGAAAATCTCAAAAAAGGGCTGAGCCCCGGGGGCGTAAGTGGTTGAGTGCCGGACTGCGTCCCGCGGGCTTGGCGGTTCAAATCCAGCAGCAGTTCTCAAGAGTAGCGTTGGGTAGCTCCCATGACCACCAGAGGGCAGTGATGTCCAAAAAACAAAACAAAACAAAACAAAAAACCTCAAAAAATATGTAAACCAAAAAAGAAGCAGTATAGAAGGAAATATCTTAAATAACAGTCATATTGTTTTCAATCAGGTTTCATTTCATATATTTCACTAATATTTTTAAACTCTTCTGCATAATCTAGTTTTGTTTCTTTTATTCTTCTTATTTAACGATTAACTGTGTGAAATAACACACTATCTTTCAGAGAAAAGATAAAGTGCCAAACAACCAGAGGATGATTGTTACTCTTTTCAGCTTTGTGTTATAACCCAAATTCTTGTGAGCTATTATGAGTGAATTATACAATTCCTGAAAGTTTTCAAAAAGTTAAAAATATTGTTTGTTAGAACAACTGCTCTAAATTCAGAAGTAATAGAAAGGGTTTTTCTTTTTTTTTGGTGGGGGGGAAGGGAGGCATCACTGCTCTCTGGTGGTGGGAGTAGGAGGCCCAGCCCCACTGCTGGAATTGAACTTCCATCCCAGTGGGCCACAGTCCCGCACACAACCACTACGCCACCGGGGCTCAGCCCTAGAAAGTGTTTTTCAAGATGAACATGATATGTTCCAAAAAGTCATTTAACTTTTCTAATCTACTAAACACAATGACTATTGCCTAACTGATCTACCTCAACAGTGAAAAGTGGTAAAAGATAAATTACACCACCTGTGATGCTTATATAAAATCAAAGAATCTTGTAAATTAGGACGCCAATCAAAAATATGGAATGACACCACCACCACCATCCCTTGGAGATGAACAACAGAAACATGAGTAAAGGGAGACAGCAGATGATGTAAGATATGAAAAGAATAATAATTTGTTATTTATTAAGGGGTCACAAGGGGGGAAGAGGGAGGAGGGAAAGAAGAGCTGATACCAAGGGCTCAAATAGAAAGTAAATGTTTAGGAAACCATGATGGCAACATATGTACAAATATATTTGATACAATTGATATATTGAATGTTATAAGAGCTCTAAAAATCCCCCAATAAAATGAAAAAAAGAATATAGAATGAGATATATCCAATATGAGAATATCAAAAATGACAGGTTTTTTGGTTTCGTCAGGTATTATTTAATATTTTCATTAATATTTTAAACTCATTCTCATAATATAATCTAGTTTTGTGTGTTCACTTTAATTGTTGTTTTTATATTAAATACTTATATTGGAGGCTCTTACATCTCTTATCACAATCCACACATTCATTGTGTCAAGCACATTTACACATATGTTGCCATCATCATTTTCAAAGCCTTGTCTTTTTATTTGAGTCCTTGATATCATCTTCTCATTCCCCACCCTCCCTCATGAACATTTGATAAATTACAGATTAGTATTTTCGTATCTTACATTGTCTTCCATTGCACCTCAACCACTGGTCTGTTGTTCGTCCTCCTGGGAGAAGATTATTGATTGATCTTTGTGATCGATTCCCCCTTTCTCCATCTCCCCCTTCCTCTAATGCTCTTGTATCTCTATTATCATTGTTGTCCCAGAGGGATTTATCGATCCTGGATTCCCTGTGTTTTGGACTCTCATCTGTAGCAGTGTGTATTTTCTGGACTAATCTGATTTGTAAGGTAAATTTGAAGTCACAATAGTGGGGGCAAGGAAGCATTAAAGAACTAGAAGAAGGGCTGAGCCCCGGTGGAGTAGTGGTTGTGCACGGGACTGCGGCCCACTGGGACGGAGGTTCAATTCCAGCAGTGGGGCTGGGCCTCCTACTCCCACAACCGGAGAGCAGTGATGCCCCCCCCCCCAAAAAAAAGAAAAAAAAACAAAACAAAGAACTAGAAAAAAGTCGTGTGTTTCATTTACTACACCCGAATGAAGGCAGAACATGATAGTGGGACAATAGAAAAGTAAAAGGAAATAAAGGAACAAACCAGGAGGCAAAGGACGTTTATAGGACATTATACATGCCCGCATATATGTAAATATATTTTTATATATAACGAGAGGGGAATAGAGCTATGTACTTATATCTATATGTTAAGAATGAACATTGGGCCTTGATTCAAGTATTCCCTCAACATAAGAACACTTTGTTATAATAATCCGGCATTCTGTGATGTTCACCTTCCTGACATAATCACTGAAAACAAAATGGGTGCATAAACAAATGTGGTGAAGAAAGCTAATGGTGCCTGACTATCAAAAGATATAGCATTTGGGGTCTTAAAGTCTTGAAAGTAAACAAATGATTATCTAGGTTAGAAGCAACAAGGCCCATATGGAAGAAGCACATCAACCTGTGTGATCACTAGGTGTCGATGGAATCAGATATCAGGCATCGAAGACTCAGAACAAAATCATACCCAATGTGAATGCGGGTGGGGTGGAGCTAGTGAAGACCCAAAGTCTATCTGTCAACAAGAGGACCTCACCTCACAGAATTGTTCTTAAGAATTAAATGTATGCAATAATAAACTACCTTTCGATGTATCTTTCTTCATACTTAAAACAGTCACTAGTGCAGCGAACCAGCTGTTAAATTATTTGAACCCCACAACAGCATGGAACCCTATATTAATTATAAAAAGCCTGACCCTAGCTGAACCCCGGTGGCACAGTGGTTGTATGCAGGACGGTGACCCACGGGGCTGACAGTTCAAATCCAGCAGCAGCTCTCCAAGAGCAAACCCGGACTTCCTATTCCCAACAGGGCAGTGATGCAAGAGAAAAAAAACAAAAAACCTGACCCAAACTGCAAAAGCCAGCCAGAAACTGTTATTGAGAATAGTAAAATTGTCTTTAAAAATAGGTTTTACATTTTCACTGTCACTGACTCAATTTTGAATAATGGCCACCCAATAGGGTCGGATAGAACTGCCCTGTGGGGTTTCTGAAATTGTTGCTCTTCGCGGGAGTAGAAAAGCCTCATTGTTCTCCGCTAAAGGATAGTGGTTTCAACGCCTGCTGACCCGTGAGCTGAGCAGCCTAGACACACACAGCCACTCGCCACAAGGGTCCCTTATTAAATTTGTTTAGCCCTGCTAGAAATGAGTACCTATCAAACTATTCTCTTAATTTAGATATAAAAAAAAAAAGTCTCAAGACAACAGGTGAGTCAAACCACAACTCACTGTCGTCAAGTAGTCTGACTCAGCCACCCCGGAAGACAGGGTGGAACTGCCACATTGAGTTTCTGAGGTTCCAAGTCTCTGGGTATCAAAAAGTCTCCCCTTTCTCCTCAGCAGAGCCTCGGGGGTTCGGACAGCTGATTTTGAAGAGACCAACCCCACAGATCATTCACGACATCACCAGGCTTAAACTTTTAGCCACCAGGCTAAGACTCCTTCCATCAATTGACCTCAGGAAAGGTGGGAAGGCTGGGTTCAGTCGTTCACGTTTAGATTAGCCAATCATTTCTCCTGTCTCTTCTCTTTACAAGCCTCCTTGGACCTAGTTTCTTGGAGCCAGGGCCTTTTCTGAAATTAAAATTGTCTGTCTATACGCATATGGAAAAACTGCTCAAAATAAACCTAATGTTCAGTCTTGGTGCAGTTTGATTTTTTTTTTTTTTTTTTTGCCACATCCAGTTAGGGATATGATCCCAAGAGCCCTAAAAAAACAAAAATCATAGTCCTGAGTAGAAACCTCACCCCCACCTCCACCCCCAGGAGGCGGCTAGGATTGTTTTTACTTCCTCAAGAGGAAGAACCAGTGCACCCTGGGGCTGAGGCCAGCCGACAATGCCACTGAAACTGGGGAGAATCCGAAACTGAGCTGAAGGGCGAGCGAGAGTGCTGGCGGAAGGAAACAGCAGAAGCATTTGGAAGTCAAGTGCAACACAGTTTAGAGAGATCTGTGAGGACAGCAAAGGGGATCTCCCGCCTCCCCTCACCGCGGCAGGACCTGTTTCCCGGCCTCAGCGGCGGCAGGGGCAGAGACCTGGTGATTCTGCCCGCACCGGGCCGGGCCGGGGAAAGGATGGTTCTTGGGTGAATTAGCCACTGAGAAGCGGAAACGTTCGACTTACCACAGTAGCTGTACCAAACGCTTAAATCGGAGGAGTTGCAGACCCAGTGCAGCTCCCTGGGCTCAGTCACGATGGAAGAAAGCAGGGTGGAGAAAAGCATCAACGGAAACATGACTGAATGTTTCCAAAACTTTTTTTTTTCAAAAAGGAAACTTGGTAATTTAATCATCCGACTCTTCTCTGGCACTCTGAGCAGAAATACTTAACACTTAGTCATCACTCACGTGATTCCTAAGTTCCTGGTCAACGATTGCCTCTTTCTTATTTTTTTTTTTTTGTATGTCTGTGTTTTTAATATCTAGACGCTTCCTGTAAGGGCCGGGGGAGGAAAATGATTTTGATTTTTTTTTTGAACACTTGATGTAAATGAGAGTGGCTGGGACCTTAATAACAAAACCCTTCCTGGTCCGTAAAGACAAAACCAGTCCTACGTCTCAACAGTGCTCCCTCCAGTTGCAATACAGTCCTAGTCTGTCTGTCTCTCTCTCTCTCTCTCTCTCTCTCTCTCTCTCTCTCTCTCTCTTTCTCTCTTTTTAATATAGTTTTTATTGGGGCCTCTTGCAGCTCTTATAACATTCAATACATCATTTGTATTAAGCATATTTGTACACATGTTGCCACATTCATTTATAAACATTTTCTACTTGAGCCCCTGGCAAAAGCTCTTCTTTCCCCCCCTTTTTTTTTAATTTCCAGCTCTATTTTTTTTTAATTTCCAGCTCCCCATATTTCTCCTCCCTCCTCCTCCATCCCCATGAAATTTTCAAATTGTTATTACCTCTTCATATCATACACTGTCCCATGTGTCACCTCACCAACCACCCCCTGTTGTCCACACCCCAGAGAAGAGGTCACATGTAGATCCCTGAAATTAGTTCCCCCTTTCTACTTCCCCATCCCTCCACCCTCCCAGTGTCACCACTCCCCCCACTAATCTCGAGGGGATCATTTGTCCTAAATTTCCCAAGTTTCCCACTCCAGTGTACATCCCCTGGTCTAGCTGAATCTGTCTGGTAGAATTGGGAACATGATCATCGGTGGGAGGAAGCATTTGAAAACCAGAGGAAAGTTGCACATTTCATTGCTACTACACTGTACCTAGACTGGCTCATCTCCTTGCTGCAACCCCTCTGTAAGAGGATGTCACTGTACTTATTGATGGGCCTTGGGTCCCCAATCTGCACTCCCCCTGATTTATAAAGATATAACTTTTAGTTATTTGATGCTTGATACCGGATCCCTTTGACACCTCGTGGTCACATAGGCTGATGTGCTTCATCCATGGGGCTTGCTTCTGACCTCCATGGCCACTTGTTTCCTGGCAAGCCTTTAAGACCTCAGACACCTATTCCCTTTATACAGCCCAGAAATTCAGATCTAGAGAGCTGACCTGAACTCCCAACCAAACCCACTGCCTAATATCAGAGCAGCCCTCAGTATGGCTTCCAAGATGGTAAATCTTTACCCAGGCTTCATCTTTCTCCCACAGGGCAACCGGGGGCGGGGGAGGGGGGTGCGAGTCTCACACCTTGTGGTGAGCAGCCCTGTGCTTATCACCCGGGTCTCACGCAAGCGATTTCTGCCCACTACCAGGTTCACTCTGTTTTACAGCCTAAAGTCTAAGCACGAGGTATGCAGGAGGCCACGGTTTACAGCGGGACCCCTAAAGCCATTTGTGAGTCTCTACATAGACTCAGCGTCTATGTGAGTTCTTTCTAACCATAGACCACAATGTGAAACATTTTGCCCTCTAGCAGAGTGTGTTTGAAAGTAGATGACTGCCAGTCCCCTAGCCAGTCCTGGGAGGGATAGTCTCTCCTCATATGGATGGCACAAGTGTCCCCATAGGGGAATCCAGGTACTAGGACCACATAGTCGTGAGTCCTAGCCTGCCTGCTTTGGTCAGAGGGCTGTCAACGAATCTTGTAAACATTTCTAATCATTAATAGTGTAGGCACTGAGCCCCAGGGGTATACTGGTTGTGTGCAGGACTGCAGCCCACAAGGTTGGTGGTCCAAATCCAGCAGCAGCTCTCCAGGAGCAAGGCTGGGCCTCCCACTCCCACCAGAGGGCAGAGATGCCCCCCCTCAAAAAAAATAGTGTAGTCTTCTGATCATAGTCCCTTTTTCACTGCTGGAGTCTCAACTACAACTGTCATGGATGGATCTGCTGCTGTGTTGGCCGGATTGACTAGAGAAAAAAAATTCCATATATATATATATATATATATATATATATACATATTTGTTTATTTATTTATTTATATAAGAGTTTTATGTCAAAGAGCAATTGTATGTTGAGAAAACATACCAGTCCCGTCCGATCAAGTCAATAAGTCCAATATCCGCCCATATGTCCAATACTAGTCCATAAATTCCCCTTGAGACTCACACAGCACATGCAATGAAACTGAATGCAGGAAGATCACAAGCCAGTGGTAGATCCAGTGGCAGTGGGGGCATCTCAGGCCTGGTGTGGGTCTCCATATGACTCCTCCAGCACCAAGGCTCTGACTGTCAACACCTGGCTGCATGTGACTTGTCAACAGGAATGTCTCACAGAGAGAGTATGTGGTCCTCTTCCTAGGAGAAAAAGATGAAGTTTCCAAAATCCTCCTGGTGGGTGTGACCTTGTGCCCTCCACCCTTTCACTCAAGGTGACAGATTATGTAACTGCTACCTCTGCCAAGAATGACTTTGTGACAGTTGCCTTTGTTCTCCATAGCCTATTGAAGTAACTGTGTGACTGGGAATCCTTGAATACTATGGTAGCCTTGAGATAATGGTCTCCCTCTTCTAGATGATACATCTTTGTCCTGCATAAGATTTAATAAAGGTGTCTGTGTATATTATATGTTAATTGAGGGGTGTCTTTTTTTCCCCTTAAAACAAGTTGCAGAGCTTATACCAAGGGCTCAAGTAGAAAATATTTGGAAATGAATATGACAATACATATACAAATATGCTTGATACAAAATATGTATTGAATGTTATATGAGCCCCCAATAAAATCATTCTTTAAAAAGTTGCAGAGTAGGCTAGGGTTGGATAGACCTGTGACATAGTATACTTCCTATCACTATGGGTGTGGGATTTACCAATACTTTGTTCCTATTCAGGTTTAAGAGTGCACTCATCTACTGCAAACTACAGCTTACAGAAATGTTTTGAACCCTAACAATCGTCATTATTTTGTGTGCAATCTGTATTTCATTTCAAAATTCCCACTCTGTTTTAGTTTAAGTAACTTTGCCACTTGAAATTTCTTTGTAGGATATAGTGTTGCAGTTAGGAGTCAAAAATGACATAACTCCAAGTCTAATTGGGTCCAAAGGAACCTAAAATTTAGAGGTAATACATCATGGATTAGTAAAAGACATTAAACTGTACCTCTTTTCCATTTATAAAAAAGACAAAAGACATACTCCAATGCTAGCCCAAATCAAAAAAACAGATAACAACAAATGCTGGAGAAGATATGGAGAGATTGGAACTCATATACATTGTTGGTGGACTTGTAAATACATACAGCCACTGTGAAAAGCACTAAAGTGATACTTTAACTGAGAAGTTATATCCCATATGACCCAGCAATACTGCTATTAGGCATATAGCCTAGAGAAATAAGAAATGTAACATGAGTGGATGTATGCTCTCCCATGTTCATAACAGCACAATTCACAATAGCAAGAAACTGAAAGCAGCCCAAATGCCCAACAGTGGAAGAGTGGATGAGGAAACAATGGTACATACATACAATGGAATACTATGCATCCCTAAAAAACTGTGATTAAGACACGAAAAACCTCATGACAAGGTAGGACCTGGAAACCCTTATACTGAGTGAAGTAAGTTCACCACAAAAGGGAAAGCATTGTATAAGTCCACTACTAAAAGGAGAAACACCAGTCAAACAAATCTAAGGCACCAGTTCCTGAACAAAATGCCAGAAAGCTACCTACTGGTCATCAGCGAAACATCACCTCCCTCTTGCGCATGGCTCACAAGAGTCACCTTCAAGGAGGGGCCCTCACATAGTCACTTCTTCAAGGGAAGGTTAATAGGAGAAGACTATCTACTGAAGGCTGGGACAAATCCATGGTTCTCCCATAGGAATGAAAGGAAAACCTTGCCAGAAAATTAAGCCAAAACCAGAGAAGAGGAGTATCTGCATTTTGCATGAGGCATGGATAGTGGCTGTTACTGAGTATGGTGGATGACTGGGGAGAAGTAACTTCCCATCGGGAAGGGATGCTAAACAATGGACCAGATTTTATATTTGTAAACTACAAATACATTTCTACCCAACTCTCAGTGAACCACGCCATGGACTAAGCTCCGTGATGACCTTGGTTGCTGACCTTGCAGGCAGCATGGCATAACCCAGGGATAACACCAGAAAGACTTAACATGGGTCTGGCCGAATGAATTGGGCCCTGCTATACCCTTATACTGAAGACTGAGGTATTGGATGAGAGAGGAAGCAGAGAGTGGCCACTCCAGGGTTGAGGAAGTGGCTGTTTTTAGACCTTGGAGGAACCCCCAGCTTGGTGGGTATCCAACTGAAAGAGACCCAGAACCACCATATAGTTAATATCTTGATGCCCCCAGTCTTTATCTGTTGGGCAGGAATCTGCACTCAGAAGAATTGATTCAGGAAGTTCCGCCCCCCCCCCCCCAGCCCCCGCACCAATCCCCATACTTAGAGTAAGCAGAGCTCAGTACAAAAGGAAATAGAAGTGGGCAGGGCAACAACTCATAGGTTGTGGCTCAAGGTGGAACACAGTCTCTTCATACTAACAGTGTCTGGAGTGCTGTGTCATTGGGAAAATTGATGATGTGATCAGTGTCTTATGCTCCAGAGGGATGATTGACAATGTTTTACATTTTTGTTCCTATGGGTTTTTGTTTTCCTGCCTGTTTGTTGTTTTTTTTTGTTTGTTTGTTTGCTTTGTTTTATTTGCTGGTTGGTTTGTTGTTATAGTTGGTCTTATGGAGTTTTGAATTTGTCATTATATGACCGCCAAGGTAAACCGGAGTCATGAATATTCCGTGGACAATCGAATGGATTTGGGCTCCAACGTAACTCTAGCCCCAACCCAAGAAGAGTTAGTTCTGATCATATGGCCTGCTCAGTACTCACCTTCATGAAAGGATCACTGAATATAAGGGCATTGCAGAACTATGTGGTGAAGAAAGCTGATGGTGCCCAGATATCAATCGGAATAGGATCGGGGACCTTAGAGGTTTATATTCAAAACAAGCTGCCATCTAAATGAGGAGTCAATTAAGTCTGCCCTTAAACATGCACCAGCCTGTGTGATCCAAAGATGACAATGATAGCATTCAAATATGAAAAGGGGGCAAGTATCAGAGCTTAAAATCAATTTGTAGATGGCTATGAAAGACAGTGGGAGCCCAAAATCCATATACAGACTACCAGTCAGATTACACAGACTACCCAGGCAGATCCCCTCTGGCCAGAGGCAAGGATCTCAAACAGCTTTATTATCAGATAGAGATCATTGTAATGGTAATTATGCTGGATTGAACTTGATACTTGATCAGTTGAGCTCCCTCTTGAACCAACCTGAAATTGTTCTGGGTGCAAGTATTTCCTCCTTGTTCCATGACAAAAATTTCTTCCCTGGCTTTTTAAATATTGATGATGACCTTTTCTTTCTTACTCATTATTTGTATTTTTAACCTTTTTTTATTCATTTGTTGTTGTTGTTTTTGTTTGTTTGTTTGTTGGGGGCATCACTGCCCTCTGGTGGGAGTAGAAGGCCCAGCCTTGCTCCTGGATTTGAACCACCAGCCCAGTGGGA